>CAVNZG010001139.1:69230-111790 GCA_963693315.1 Diogma glabrata
ATATATATATATATATATATATATATATATATATATTTATATATATTATATATATATATATATATATATATATATATATATATATATATATATATATATATATATATACTATACTATATATACTATTATACTATATACTATACTATACTATATACATATATATACTCATATATTTCGTCGTACGTCGTACGTATCAGACGTGTTTTTTCTTTTATCTCAAAATATATTTGTTTATTTTAATCAAATAGTGTTCGAATAATTCGACTAAAAGAATCTTGATTAAAAGTGTCTATAAAAGTTAAAAGTGTCTACTTAACAAATCTTTATACATTTTTAATAATTTGAGATATGTTAATTGCTAGTTTATTAAAGTGAAAAAACAATTCCAATATTTTTTAGTGATATCAAAATCTAAAAAAAAAGAAAATAATTTGGCTTCAACCATATTGTGAGTCAATCATTGTATTGTGTTGTAGACTCGTTTGTGTTCATATAACGGATTATATTTAATCATCTATAAAAAATACAACAATACAGTATTATAATTTTTGTACTGATTATTAAAATACAATTATGTCCGCATCTTGCTTTAAATGCTCATCAAACATCACAAAAGGTAGATTTCCTGGTATTAAATGCAGTGGATCTTGTGAAAATGTCTTCCATGTTAAATGCGCTAAAATTTCAGAAGACTTGCTTACTAGAATTAAAGATGGGTCTGCAAACTGGCTATGTAAGGATTGTCGGGGGGAATCTAGTCAATCTCTAATTGACTGTGACTTAGAAGAAACGCCTTCTATCAGTCTTGCTGACATAATGAACCAATTAAAAAAAATGGAATTGAAACTATCTGCACTTGATGAACTTAAAGAGAAAGTGTTTAAAGTTACAGCGGACTACAAATTCTTGAAGGATAAAGTACAAAAGTTGGAGGTTGAATTGAAGTTGAATTCTTCGAAACTTTGTCTACTAGAAGCAGTGAATGATAAACCGAATCAATATAATAATGCTGCCAGTATTGTCATCAGTGGGCTTCCTTTAAAACATGGAGATATCAAGGGTATGATTCTACACACAATAAACAAAATTGAATCAAGTGTACAGGCAGATGACATATCATCTATCGAGCCAGTAAATAGTCACGTTGTATTAAAAACAACTTCATCGACATCTAAATCGCCAGTAAAAAAATCTCCTCTACAAGATTACTTTATTGTCAAGTTGAAAAATACGGAGATTAAAAACAATATTCTGACGCAAATGCGTAAGAAGAAAAACCTCTACACTAACAATCTGGATGTGTCTTTGCCACAAAACCATCAACAACAGCGCATTTTTATAATGCAGTACTTCACCAAATTTCAATCACAACTATACCGCGAGGCTACAAACATAAAAGTAAAATATAACTTCAAGTTTTTGTGGGTTAAAAATGGTCAAATTTATCTAAGGAAGACTACCGATTCTGATATTCATCGCATACATTCTGAGAACGATATTTTTTCTGTTACGCTGCAATGATCACACAATTGAAGATAACTAGGATATCTGATTATCTTCTGATTATACTCAAAATACATTATAAATGGAATTTTTTTAGCCAAGTTATTTACAAGTACATATTTCTATTTTTGATAACATTAATTGTATGTATATGTAGTATATTAAGTATTAATTATTATTTTTTGTTACAAGTTCTAAATTTTTTCATACTTTTATTAGATTTTTTTCGTAACCAAACTATTTACAGGTACATTTTTCTACTTGTGATAACTTAAATTGTAGGTATATGTTGTGTATTAGGTATTAATTATTATTTACTTTTACAAGCTCATAATTTATTTTTACTTTTATTAGGTTTTTTTTGCAGTCAAATTATTTGCAGGTATATATTTCTAGTTTTGATAACTTTAATTGTATCGTATTACGGAAGGATAACATTTTATTTTTTAAATCTTTTTTATAAAGATAATTTGTATTTCTTATCTACTCATTGTTATTCGGAGTTTTTAATAATAATAATAATAACATAAGTTTGATTCATCAAAACATTCGCAGCTTAAGAGCTAACTTCGATGTTTTCAGCCTTTATTTAGCTAGTCTTACAGCACAACCAGATCTGGTTTTCGTTTCGGAAATTTGGATTGGCTCAAACGAGTGCTCCTTATTTAACTTACCTAATTATAATTTTAGGGCTTGTTGTAATGACTCATATCGGGCTGGTGGTGTTGGGGTTTATATTCACAAGACTCGTACAAATTTTACGATTAAATGCTTAAATTGGTGTTCAGCGGACGTCCTCGTTCTTGATATTTCACTTGGTGTTGATGATTGGACATTTATCTGTATCTATCGATTTCATAATAAGGATAAAAAACTTTTCTGTGCGGATCTAGAGATGTTGATAAAAGCAACACGTAAAACTAAAATTGTTATTTGGGTGATATTAATATTAATTTAATGAGCAGCAGTGATAGCTTCGACTACCAAACCATGCTAACTTCTTACGGATTTTCTAGTCTTATAAATAGCCCAACAAGGAACTTGGGGTGTTTAGATCATTTATTCTTAAAATGTCCAAATGCATATGATCATATTACAGATAACTTGCCCATTCATATTACCGATCACAATCTTATAAAACTTATAATTTCACCATCATCAAGGAGACCAATGTTACCGAAGACTACTGCGGTTACTCGGGTTGATTATAGTACACTTAAAGAACGCTTAAAGTTTGAAACATGGGAATCTGTATACTGTGAACAGAACTGTAGTCTTGCCTTTAAGAATTTCCTAAACATCTTAAGTTCGCACATTGATGTGTCAAATACACAGTTTCTGCTACAAAAAAATAAAATATTGAAACCATGGATGACTCGTAGTCTACTGCGTAAGCTTACTAAATTGAAAAAGTTTTCGAAAAAGCTCAAACACCATCCAAGCAATGTTAGACTAAACACATTCGTTACAAAACTGACTAAAGATGTTAAATTAAAAACCCAAAATACTAAACATGAATATTACAAAAATAAATTTGCATCTGTTCGTGGCAACTCTAAGCTCACTTGGAGAGCTATTGATGATGTCTTAGGAAAGGATGCAGAAAAAATACTTATAAATGAAATTTACAGTCAAAATTCTGATTCCTTACTGAAAAATACTCTATCAGTTGCTGATGAGTTCAATAAGTTTTTTATCTCTGTTCAAACAGAGGAGACAGCTGGCTTAAACGTGCCTAACTTAACCTTCGACAAAAAAGAATTCTATAAATACGTATTTGGAGATTCAAGGAACTTCTCGAAATCCTGTGTCTTCGAACAAATATCAGGACTGGAAATTGTTACTGAAATCCAGAGATTAAGTAACAAGGCGTCAAAAGGTATTGATGGGATTGATAATTTCATACTCAAGGAATGTTCATGGTACATGCTAGACGTTCTAATTTATTTGTTTAACTTGAGTTTGGAAAATGGTAGTTTTCCAGAGGTACTAAAACTAGCCATTGTAGTACCTATATATAAGAAAGGCGATAAACTCCAGTTAAACAACTACCGCCCTATATCCCTTCTCAGCACCTTCTCAAAGATATTTGAAAAATTAGTTAAACGCAGACTACTGAGTGGATAAAATTAATTTCTTGCATAAAAACCAGTTTGGGTTTACACCTGAGAAATCTACCGAAAAAGCACTAATTAATTTCTTGAGCCATATATACTCGGCACTAAATGACTCGAAGCTACCCTTAGCCTTGTTCATAGACATTAAAAAAGGGTTTGATACTGTTGACCATATAATTCTTCTATGGAAAATGTCTAATATAGGAATAAGAGGGGACATTTTTAATGGTTCACAAGTTATCTTGCGAATCGTCGGCAAGTTGTCAAGATCGGTGAAGTCATAAGCTTTCAAGGTCATACTAACTGTGGTGTACCTCAAGGATCCGTTCTAGGTCCACTCGTCTTTTTGATTTACTTTAACTCGATTTTCGATGTTAACCTTATTGGTCACGCCACTGCCTTTGCAGATGACTTGGCTCTAAGCTATGATTTAATTACTCCTAATAGCAATGAAACTTTGATTTTCTCAGTTCAAAAAGATTTAGAAAACTTAAGTAAATGGTTCTTTTACCATATACTTGTGATCAGCGACAAGTCTAGGATAATGAGCTTTGGGAGGCCAAACGACATCCTAACACAGAATCCTCTGATATATCATGTCTATTCTTGTAGTAAAATCGTTTGTTCAACATTGTGTTTTCAGTTAGTGCCAGTAAGTGAGTTCAAGTACCTGGGCTTAAATATCGACTCTCAACTTAATTGGATTCCTCACTTAGATAAGGTGAAGCAAACTGTTATGGCCGCTATAAATAAGTTTTATCTTCTAAGGAGAGTTTGCCCAACGATAGTCTTAAGACAATTATACCATGCACTTGTAGAATCTAACCTAATGTACGGTATTACTAGCTGGGGTGGAATTTATTTTTCACACATAAAGCATCTGTACATTGCGCAAAAGAGAATTGTTAAACTTATCTATCGTCGATCCAGGACCACTCCAACAATTGTCTTGTTCCGCGAATTAAACTTGCTACCTTTAAGATACCTCTACATTTACAAAGTATTAAAATTGTTTTTCATTAGGAGCAATAGTTTTCATACTCGAAGAACCCATAGTTACCTTATGAGAAATCCAAATCAGTTTTCACGTCTTCGTTGTAATACTGAGAAATACAAACGTTTCTATATTTTCATGGCACCGTTCTGGTTTCATAAGCTACCTAAACATTTAAAATCCGTCACAACCGAGCGAAAGCATTTGTTTGAGAGTGAAACACGAGCATGGCTACTTAAAATTGACAACATCGAGAGCTACTTTTAGTGCTGCAATTAAAATATTATAATACTATAACTGGAATGTTTTTGATAATTAAAAGTTATTTTTTCATGTTTCCTTCTGTGATATACTAGTTTTCTTTATTTTAGTACATTTTACGTTCTGTCTTATTAATTTTTAATTAACCTATTACCTTGCTTATTTACTATAAAATGAATTTAAGTTAATATAGTTAAGAATAATTAAGTTGCTCCACTACGGATATTTATATCCTCACGGAGCTGTACTTTATTTCATATCAGTTCTGAATTTATATTATTTATTGTAATTATAAACAAGAAATGAAATAAAGAAATGATAATAATAATAATAATAATTTACAAAATGCAAAACAATATAATTAAATTTAACAATCAATTGATAACAAATTCCTCAATCACAGGGCGAGCAGGTAGATTTGCAAATCACTTAAGACCACCAAGATATACTCTAAACATAACTCAAAACAGCATCTTCTATAAAGGTATCAATCTCACAAATGATTTACCATCTGAGATTAAATGTTGCAATGTGGGTTCCTTCAAAAGCAAACTTAAACAAAAACTTTTTGAAAGCTATAAAGTGGATTACTATAATGTTCATCATTGAAAAAGTAAAAAAGAAAAAAAGATAGTTATTTATTATACAAGGGAAAAAAGTAGTAGATTTTAGCTCGAGGTTGTGTTGTCTCCCGACGCGAAGCGGAGGGAGACAAAAAACCGAGAGCTAAAATCTACAATTTTTCCCGTGTATAATACACTATTTTTTTCTGTGACTGGACAAATATTAATATAATTATTGAAAAAATACTATTAAACAAATATTACAATATGTATATTCACCACACCATACGAATTTTTCTTGAATAAAAACTTAAAATTAAGTTTCATTTTATTTGTCAAAACCAGTTATTAACATCAAGAAGAAAACGGTATAACTTTTCATTAACATTAAAATAGTCATAAATGTTCATAAATATTCATAATATTTATCATTTATGTGTATATATGTATTTATATATATATTTTTATCTATCCGGGAAAAAAGTACATACTTTTTTCCCGGGGAAAAAAGTATTTTATGAAAAGTAGCATTTTTGCACCTGTCAGCAGAAGTAAAATGTTAAACTTTTTTCCCGTCACAGAAAAAAAAATTTTATCTAATTAAAAATAATTTTACTAATCATTATAATTTAATCAATGTAATTGTTTGTCGTTGTTGTCGACTTGATATTTATTAGGGACGTTTTTGTTTTTTCTCTTTTTTTTTCTTAGAGTTCACAATTCTAGATTTATATTTAAATTTAACTTAATAGTTTGTAAGAATAATAATGAGTAGAATGCAATAGTATTTGAAACAAAATAATAATATATATTGATAATAATTGTTGTACTAGAATTAATAGTTTTCCTGTAATGTAAATTTAATTTTATTTTGGAAAATAAACAAAAAAAAAAAAAAATAATATATATATATATATATATATATATATATATATATATATATATATATATATATATATATCTATATATATATATATATATATATATATATATATATATATATATATATATATATATATATATATATATATATATATATATATATATATATATATATATATATATATATATATATATATATATATATATATATATATATATATATATATATATATATATATATATATATATATATATATATATATATATATATATATATATATATATATATATATATATATATATATATATATATATATATATATATATATATATGTAAATATATAATTTTTTTTATTGTTTTTCCGTCTCCGCTTATCATATATAGTCGTTTGGCACCAAAATTTTTCCGAAATTCCGAGATGAAGCCCATTGCAATAGGTAGATTTTTATATGAAATCTACCTAAAAATATTTCAAAAGTAGAATATCCTACTGACTAGGTAAAACAATTAATAATTTTTGAGAAACCGAATGGCGACCTACGTCTTTGTTTGGACCCAAGACAATTAAATAAATATATTGAGAGACAACATTTCACAATTCCAACTTTCGATGAGATAGTGTCAAGGCCTTTAGGAAAGAAGATCTTTTCGATACTTGACATGAAAAATGGATTTCGGCAAATCCAGATTGATCATGAAAGTTCGAAATTATGTAGCTTTATCGCGCCTTTTGGTCGTTATAAATTTAATGTTTTACCATTTGGAATATCATCTGCTCCCGAAAATTTTCAAAAGAAAAACTTTAAAATATTTGGTGAATTCCAAAATTTTGAAATATATTTTGATGATATGATTATAGCTGAAGAAAACTGAATTAGAACACGTTGTTGCATTTTAAAAAGAAATGGAAAGGGCAAAACAATTCAATGTTAAATTTAATAAGGGAAAAATTCAGTATAAAAAAGACGAAGTTGCCTTTATGGAACAAATTGTTTCAGCAAATGGAATTAAGCCGGACGAAATACATATAAAAGCCATAGTTGATATGCCGCGATCAGCTAGTAGAAACGATGTTCTCAAATTTCTGGGTATGACTAAATATCTTTGTAAGTATTTTCCGAATCTTTCACTAATATCAGCTAATTTAAGAGAATTGACAAAGTAAAAGAAAAATTGGGAGTGTGTTAATCGACACGTAACTGAATTTAATAAAATAAAATCAATTATTCCCAAGCGGCGAATATTAGGAATTTTCGATACAAACAAAACTTTGTTTATTCATACTGATGAATCGAGAGATCGATTATGTGGCGCTCTTTTTCAAGACAATTCAGAAATTGCCTATGCGTCTAGTAGTCCAGTCATTTTAGCGATCAACCTCGGAATGATAGATAATAAGCTGAATTTTCGTATATACCTTCATTTTGGCGTTCTAAAAGTTGTAGAAATATTTGTAGAAGTGGGATTTTTGTTTTTGAACATAAACTAATTGTGCCGGAAAGTCTCCGATTTAATATGATAAAATTAATTCATGAAGCTCATTTGACATTGAAAACTGTAAGCAAAGAGCTCGTCAAATATTTTACTGGCCTCGCATGAGCAAAGAAAGTGAAAAATATATAGAAAAATGTGAGATATCTATAGATATATGTGTCTATCTATAGATATGTGTCCATCTATGGATATATGATGCATGTTTCTATCTATAGATATCTATAGATACATGTGTCCAACGGATTCGCAGGAAAGGCCGTATCAATTGCTAACCGAATAATTAAAAAACAATTCGAAGAAGGAGCGAAAAACGGGTTTCAATCGGGGTTGTTAGAATATCGTAATACCCATTTGCCGGCTTTGGGATACTCACGGGCACAATTGTTAATGGCTAGAATATTGAAAACAAGAATTCCAACTTCATGGCATTATTAAAGCAAAAAGTTATAAATCAAAAGGACAAAAGGAATCAAATTATTAATAGTAGGAAGTTACAGAAATAGTATTATGATAGATCTTTATGATAACAAAAAGAAATATATTGAAACCTAGAAAAATTAATAAACAATTCAATGAACGATCATAATTCGTTTCGGATTGTGATGGGAAATTAATTAGACGGAATAGAAAATTTTTAAATAAAACTTAAGTTAATTTTAGTTGTTATCAAATTTATTCATCAGTTTATTTGCCACATTTGTTACCAAATAATTTAAATAATATTCAAAATACGAATATTAATCGAGAACAAGAACATTTCAACTGTAATCCAAATTTAAATATTAATAATAATTCTGTTGGAGACTAAAATAATTTAAATTTGTCCAATAATGAATCTAATCCTCCTAATATAAATGATAATAATTTATTAAGAACAAGATCGGGGTGAATTATAAATCGTCCATTATATTTAAATGATTATGTTGAGTAAGTGAAGATGTAGTATTTTACATTTCGATATAGTCGAAGGCTGAGCCGTCTTAAACCTTTCGTAGGCCCTAGGCACATTACAATAAATATTATGAAAACGAAATTAGTACACCAGATTTATTTTCTGAACAGTGTAATTTGGATTTTAAATTGTCTTGGAATAATAGATTGTTCATAACACCGTTATATTTAAGTTTGCATAATTTGTGTTATTTTTTAATATGGGTCATTTTTTACACGTATTTTAGGTTTTTTTTATTTTTTGGAAATTAGAGCGATTTTAACTTCGAGAATTTCGAAAATTTCGTAATTTTTTGATTGAAGACTTATTTTCAAAAATTTATGACTTTGGTTCTATTAAAGATAGAAACTTCTATTTTAATTTGTCTTAAAGTAAAAGGATGCTTTTTTAAAAAAAAATAAATCAATAAAAATTATTAACAAATTCCTATTGTTAAAAAATAAATGAAATGTTAAAATCGAATTTTAATCATTGCCCCACCCAAGTAATGAGTTTTTAGTATGACCATCGTATTCTACGTTCAATTTTCTACAAAAACCATAGTTATTATTAATAGAGGAATGATTTTTACTGTTAGAAATAAATTAATTTATCGAGCGAGGGACGACAAGAAATTCCATAAATGGCTCATTATTTTACACACCGAACAGATTAGGACAAAATCTGACCAACCTTAAATTTATTTTTTTTTTGAAAGCGTTTTCTAACTATAAAATAAAACAAAACAGAAGTTTCTATCTTTAATAGAACCGAAGTTATAAATTTTTGTAAATAAGTCTTCAAGCCAAAAGCCCTATTTCCAAAAAACAAATTTTGAACACGTATATCTTTTTTTTTCGATATAAAACCCCTAAAAAATTTCAGCTAAATCAAAAATGTGTCAGTCAGATTTTGTCCAAATCAGTTCGATTTGTAAAAGAATCCCCCATATGAATATTTATTTATGTGCATTATTCAAACAGATCTCAGCGTGCGAATTTTCAATCAAGGTTTAATTTTCTAATTTGTATTTATGTCGAATTCTTTTTGCAAAAAATCGCTCTGACACGCCCCTTTTTGCTCTCAGATCATTCTTTTTGGACATTACGTGTTCCCTTTGGCCAAAAAAGTGATCTTTTTTGCCCTAAAAGATTTGTTTGAATCTAGATTTTTAGCTAGAGCAAAACATAAAATACAATAAATAACACAAATACACGAGTACGAGTAAACCGTAAAATGCACTTTTATGATTCAACAATTGTTCGTCAAGCAGACCTTTTATGCATTTTGAAATAACTATGCCTAAAATGACTATTTTACGCCCTAAAGCGCAAATATTTTTGACAAAACAAATATATACATTAAATAGTAAATATTTTTGAAAAAAACAAACATATACATAGAAATTTAGAAAAATAAATATGAAAAGCAAAACTACTTGGATTAAACAATTTTCTCAAAAAATATTTTACTATTTTGTGTAAATATATGTATTTTTATTTATGCAAATAATACAGAATCTTACTCGTACAAAAAACTGGTGTGTAATTCGGGCATAAAGCATCTTTTTCGCTTTCGAGTGTTTGTTGCCCTCGGCTAACGCCTTGAGCTCTCAAACAAAAAAGACTAACTTTACGCCCTTAATACATAAATAGCTATTATATTGTTACGATTACAGAAAAATCTAGACGATTACGGTCACTTCCAAGAAAATCAAATCACAACAAAACGCAACAACAAATGAATGAAATGAATAGTGTTGTTGTTGTTGTTGTACATATTCTTAGAATTAAGGTCAACATAAATAAATGATTTTATGAATTAAATGAACGTAACGTAAAATAATCGAATATTCTACTATTTTCTCAAGGTTTCTAAAAAGTGACCTAGAATTTTCTAGAAATTAAGCAAAACAGTTTATAAGAAATTGTCTGTTGTAGATTAAGAATTAGTTTTATTTTGAACCTGCGATAGTGAAGTTAAAATTATAAAAGTGATTTTTAAATTAGTTACTGAGCATAAAGTTATAAGTGTTATTGAATAGAAATAATTTGTGTATTATTTTAAACGTTGTATTACTGGAAATTTCTACAATCAACCGTTGGAGTTTCTGAAGCTGTTGGAAGAATATTCTAGTTAGGAATCGCTGTATTGTTTTCCTGTTGTTGTGGAACAATTAAGGAGTTGAATACTTAATAAAACCTGGTGTGTTTGCTTACTAATCAGTGATCGAACTCAGAAAGAGATTAGGAATTGCGTTTATCGAATTGTGAGTTAGACCAATTCGAAGTAGGGTTGGAAAAACGTAACAATATATCTCTCAAAATTAGAAAACAAACAAAACGCTATTTATTTATTTTGTTTTTTTTAAAGTGAAATAGTTATTGTTTAAATAATAGTAGATTCTTGTATGAGCTTAGAATGAAGGCAATTCTTCACGAGGATGAAGTTTCCCGAAACGAGCGTAGCGAGTGGAGGGAATCATCCGAGTGAAGAATTGCCATCATCCTAAGCGAATACAAGATGCTATTTTATACACGACTGTAAAATATTTCGTTTAATTTCCAGTTTTCATGCAAAAATTTGTATCGCCATATTGAAATACATTTATCGAAGATGGCCAAAAACAAAACAAGTTTGTTGTTTAATTTGTTAGGGGAATATTTAATAAACTACAGAGCTGTTAAAGAATTGTAATCAAATTCACTAGTGGAATGAATACAATTACAATGGAAGACATACGCATGGAAAGCATATATTCTTTAGTAGACGTGGATAAAAGTTTTGTTTAAATCGTGTTTTAAATTAAAAATTAATACCAATATTGAAATAAAATTAATTTGTTTTTTTTTGTATACATATGTACTTTATTTTTTCTTCGTAGGCCCCCTTTAAGTTCGTAGGCCCTAGGCACAGTGCCTATGGTGCCTATTGGATAAGACGGCTTTGGTCGGAGGCCTTAAACATATAAGATACGCTATTGAAATTAGAGTTCAATGCAATTTAGTTTTTTAGACATCATAAATAGAGTTGTGTCAGTAGGTAGTTGTTATGCAACTATGGGAGAAATTGTGAATAGTTAAACTCAAATAACTGGATGAATATTAGGAATTTTTCAATTCTGAAACCAGTTTTGGAATCTTCTAATTAAACCTTACATGTTTTAATCAGAAAAATTTTTTACGTGTTTCGTGGCGGTATCGAACCCCATTCATCAGTAACACAAATTCGATACCTTGTGTTATACACGTTTTATCAACTGAGCCATTCAATTGACATGTTTTATGGAAATTTTAGTTAGTGAATTGAAACTTCATCAACAATTACAATGAAGTTAGCAATTTCACAAAGATTGCCGACCTAACGACATGATATATTCAATTTATTATTTCTAATTAATTATCTATCTAATTTTTATAGAGTTATTTCGATTAATTCTCAAGACGCTACTATTCCATTCAGTATGGTAAGTTAATGATATCCATTATTTTACGTACACATTCTCAATGTGGTAGAATCATTACAATTAGTTGTTATTTAACTAATCTGAAAACCAATCTAATATGATCTAGGCGGTCGGGGGTTTATTTCGTATGGGAGAAATTGTGAATAGTTAAACTCAAATAACTGGATGAATATTAGGAATTTTTCAATTCTGAAACCAGTTTTGGAATCTTCTAATTAAACCTTACATGTTTTAATCAGAAAAAATTTTTACGTGTTTCGTGGCGGTATCGAACCACATTCATCAGTAACACAAACTCGATACCTTGTGTTATACACGTTTTATCAACTGAGCCATTCAATTGACATGTTTTATGGAAATTTTAGTTAGTGAATTGAAACGTCATCAACAATTACAATGAAGTTAACAATTTCACAAAGATTGCCGACCTAACGACATGATATCTTTAATTAATTATTTCTAATTAATTATCTATATAATTTTTATAGAGTTATTTCGATCAATTCTCAAGACGCTACTATTCCATTCAGTATGGTATGTTAATGATATCCATTATTTTACGTACACATTCTCAATGTGGTAGAATCATTACAATTAGTTGTTATTCAACTAATCAGAAAACTAATCTAATATGATCTAGGCGATCGGGGGGTTATTTCGTATGGGAGAAATTGTGAATAGTTAAACTCAAATAACTGGATGAATATTAGGAATTTTTCAATTCTGAAACCAGTTTTGGAATCTTCTAATTAAACCTTACATGTTTTAATCAGAAAAAATTTTTACGTGTTTCGTGGCAGTATCGAACCCCATTCATCAGTAACACAAATTCGATGTATTGATTCTACCACATTGAGAATGTGTACGTAAAATAATGGATATCATTAACTTACCATACTGAATGGAATAGTAGCGTCTTGAGAATTATTCGAAATAACGTTATGCAACTATGTTTGGTTATTAAATAGTAAAGAATATAAAATTAAAAAATAATAAAATACAAAATAATGCACTTCTCACATTTGACAAGTATTGAAAATAGTTCACATTTTACACGTATTTATTGTAAATAAACTGACTTCACACCTCTATTTAATGTCGATAATATCGATAAGTACAACCCTATACTGAATAGTTATCTGTAAGATATGTAACCAGACGTTTTAGTGAAGAAAATTTTAATTATCTGGCGGATATCTTTATCTGAAAGATAATTATTCGGAGGTATGAAGAAACCTGGCATAAAAGTCACTTATTTGCTACAAAAGTTGGAAGCAAAGGTGTCGTCAAATTGTGGTCAACAACTGCATGGTTAAGCAAATCATTTGTTTTATCTACTAAAATTTTGGTATATCGGTATAAAGACAGTTTTCGAACAGCCCTTTGTTTTTATTTTTCGTTAAATTTAGGGTGCTACTAATATACACAATTGCTGCACCATCAAAAAATGCATCCTCTACTAAGATTATTCTACGCGAATAGCTCTTTACAAAAACTCAGTTTTAATAATAAATCAAAAACTATGTGAAAACTATAGAAAATTGCAAAAGAAAATTGCTTTGAAATATAAAACAATATTTTCTTCCATATAACAACTCGCTAATGTAAAAACATGCGTGGAGAAACTTTTTTCATACCTGTTACAAATTTCAAGTGGATAGCTTGTAAGAAAATCTTTTATGTAGAAATTTGGACAAATACCGAAGTTTCACCATAACGGTTCCGTTTTAGGTAGATTTCATATAAAAATCTACCTTTTGCAATGGGCTTCATCTCGGAATTTCGGAAAAATTTTTGTGCCAAACGACTATATATGATAAGCGGAGACGAAAAAACATAAAAAAAAAAAAGTTTATATATATATATATATACATATATATATATATATATATATATATATATATATATATATATATATATATATATATATATATATATATATATATATATATATATATTATATAGATTTTTTTATACGTCTTAAACCCGACAAGGTAGGAATTTTTATTGAAAGAGATAATTAATTTCCTTAACCTCACTATTTGTGATTTTCGAAAGTTAGTAGGTATATTCCATACTATCCTAAGTCACGTGTGCAGTTATTATTGAATGTTGCCAATCAATATGAAATCAATTTTACGACATAAATGTCAAGTAAATTAGTGAATCGTATGAATTTTTCAATTCGAAATCAGTTTTTGGGTTTATGAGGTTTGGGTGAGGTTAAGGAAATTAATTATCTCTTTCAATAAAAATTCCTACCTTGTCGGGTTTAAGACGTATAAAAAAATCTATATAATAAAAATACTAACTCTGTAGCCAGTGAAGTATGACAAAAAAAGTTTTTCACTAAAGAAAAAAGAAATTACAACATCGTAATTAAAAATGTTTCTAATGTCGACGCCGTGGGATAGTTGACAGCGTGTCTACCAAAAGATTCAAACTTAGTTGGTACTGATGAGGTTCTAAGTTCGAGTCCCAACCGAAACACGTTCAGAGATAAAAGTTGTTTTTATTAACAAATAACTATAAGGTTTATTCAGATAAACCCAAAAACTGATTTCGAATTGAAAAATTCATACGATTCACTAATTTACTTGACATTTATGTCGTAAAATTGATTTCATATTGATTGGCAACATTCAATAATAACTGCACACGTGACTTAGGATAGTATGGAATATACCTACTAACTTTCGAAAATCACAAATAGTGAGGTTAAGGAAATTAATTATCTCTTTCAATAAAAATTCCTACCTTGTCGGGTTTAAGACGTATAAAAAAATCTATATAATAAAAATACTAACTCTGTAGCCAGTGAAGTATGACAAAAAAAGTTTTTCACTAAAGAAAAAAGAAATTACAACATCGTAATTAAAAATGTTTCTAATGTCGACGCCGTGGGGCAGTTGACAGCGTGTCTACCAAAAGATTCAAACTTAGTTGGTACTGATGAGGTTCTAAGTTCGAGTCCCAACCGAAACACGTTCAGAGATAAAAGTTGTTTTTATTAACAAATAACTATAAGGTTTATTCAGATAAACCCAAAAACTGATTTCGAATTGAAAAATTCATACGATTCACTAATTTACTTGACATTTATGTCGTAAAATTGATTTCATATTGATTGGCAACATTCAATAATAACTGCACACGTGACTTAGGATAGTATGGAATATACCTACTAACTTTCGAAAATCACAAATAGTGAGGTTAAGGAAATTAATTATCTCTTTCAATATATATATATATATATATATATATATATATATATATATATATATATATATATATATATATATATATATATATATATATATATATATATATATATATATATATATATATATATATATATATATATATATATATATATATATATATATATATATATATATATATATATATATATATATATATATATATATATATATATATATATATATATATATGTATATATATATATATATATATATATATATATATATATATATATATATATATATATATATATATATATATATATATATATATATATATATATATATATATATATATATATATATATATATATATATATATATATATATATATATATATATATATTAGGTAGCGAAAATCCGAAATTCTGTGTCCACGCCGTGCTACCTGGGTAACGCTAACAGAATTAGGTTGGTGTAGTTGAGAGGGGCAGAGTAAATACTGCTTATACTCAATGATTCTGCACCATGGCGAGTCATTGGCGCCATAAAACCAATGCAACTCAAGCGTCTGTTCTCCATGTTAGGGGCGGCTTGGAGCGGGCGTCTGTCTTGGATCAAGCGGCTCGCTATATAAATGTGAAGGAAGTGTCTGTTCTCCATGTTAGGGGCGGCTTGCAGCGGGCGTCTGTCTTGGATCAAGCGGCTCGCTATATAAACATGTAAAAAGGTTGTTTCTGGTGACCTTAAGATGCAGAACGAACCCATTCACGAAAATTTGGGTTGGGCGAAGGGCTAACACCCCATTTCCGTAAAAAAATTATTGTCATGAATTCTGTACACAGGCCTCGGAATATCTCGGAATCATTATTGGAACGACCTCGGAAACTGTACCCGGACTACGATTTAAAAATGGGAACCTGGAACGTGCTAAGCCTTAGAAGACCAGGAGATCTCCTAAAACTCACACAACAAGTCGAGAGCTACACACTAGATATAGTGGCATTACAAGAACTAAGATGGCCAGGTAGTGGAATCCATGAAACAGCGAAAGGATACACTCTTTATTATTGCGGTCATCAAAACGGAGGAGAATTTGGAGTTGGCTTTCTTATACACCGTCGCGTGAATCAGCATGTTATCGACTTCTGCCCAATTAATATGCGGTTATGCACACTGAGAATCCGCACGCAAAAATTCAATGTAACGATCGTCAATGTTCATGCACCTACTGAAGATAAAGCAGATGATATTAAAGACCTGTTCTTCCTAGAACTCGAAGAAGTCATCAATACAATCCCGCGGCACGATATAAAAATCGTGGTAGGTGACTTTAATGCTCAAATCGGTAGGATTGCAGAACTTAAAACACATATCGGCCCTAACAGCTTGCATCATATCAGCAACAATAACGGTTTTCGCACAGCCGAGCTGGCTATGATGTATGATCTAGTAATTTCCAGCACTTTCTTCCCTCACAAGAGAATTCACAAGGCAACGTGGAAATCAAATGACGGAAGAACGGAAAATCAAATCGATCACGTCATGATCTCTAAGAGACACTCCACAAGTGTAACTGACGTTCGATCATACAGAGGTGCTGATATGGACACTGATCATATGCTTGTCATCTTTAAGTACAAGTGCAAATTATCATCTACATTTAACAGACAAGCAAAAAAGACCGTGCGCTGGAACGTCGATGCATTTAAACATCCGGAAACGCTGAAAAGATATCAGGAAATAAAGCATGACATCTCTTCTGAGATGCCATTAAACATACAAGAAGAATGGCAAACGCTTCAATCAACCATTATAGCCGCAGCACAAACTACAATCGGAAAGCGGCCACCGAAATCACACAACGAATGGTTCGACGACGAGTGCCGCCAATCCGTTGAACATAAACAAAAACTGCGAGAAAAATGGTTAACAAGGAACACCCGAAGCTCCCAAGCTGATTATCTATGCGCCAGGAAAGCCTCAGCAAAACTTCTACGTAAAAAGAAACGCGAACATATGAAGAGCTGCATTGAAGACATCAACCAACATGCAGCCATCGGAAATTCAAAAGAGTGCTTTGCCAATGCACGGAATCTGACAAAAGATTTCCACCCAAGATCTACAGCCATCAAAAATGAAAATAATGAACTTACAACAAGTGAACGTGATGTGCTAGCAGTGTGGCGATACCACTTTCAAGACCTATTGAATAGGACGAATGAAGTTCATCCTATTCGAGCAATTGCTCCATCAACTGAGGAGATTTTTGTCCCTTACCCAGCAATAGAAGAAGTGGAAGCTGCAATTAAAAAACTGAAAAATGGCAAATCACCAGGTTTCGATGGAATTCCCGCAGAACTTTTGAAAAATGGAGGAGCAGCTCTGGTCTCACGTATATACGATCTGATTCTTGCAATCTGGGACCAAGAAGAACTACCTGCTGAATGGAAAACAGCTCTTATTGTTCCGCTACATAAGAAAGGTGACCGTCTAAAGTGTGCGAATTATCGTGGCATCGCACTGTTGAACACAGCATATAAAATACTAGCTAATGTCGTACTTGCTCGACTCATCCCGTTCGCTGAATCTATCATCGGTGACTATCAGTGTGGTTTTCGTCCCAACCGCTCAACCACAGATCAATGTTTTACATTAAGGATGATTCTGGAAAAATGTTGGGAGTACAACATCAGCATTCACCAGCTCTACGTTGATTTCAGGCATATGATAGTATCATCCGCGACAACCTCTGGTCCGCACTCATATGCCTTGGTATCCCAGAGAAACTTGTTTCTCTGTGCAAACTCACAACATCGGGATCAAACTGTAGAATAGTAATCGAAGGGTCAGTTTCTGATCCTTTCGATATAACATCAGGTGTTCGACAAGGTGATGCACTCGCGCCTGTACTGTTTAATTTGGCGCTGGAGTACGCGATAAGAAAAAGCCGAATTGAGACGCAAAACTGCATATATAATAAATCTAGTCAAGTTCTTGGCTACGCAGATGATATTGTGCTTCTCGGACCTAGAACGAGCGATATTAAAGATAGTCTCTCTCAGCTTGAAAGAAGTGCTAAACGACTTGGATTATGCATCAACACCGGCAAAACAACATCTGTTAACAACATCTAAGAACATACCTCCCGGAAATCTGGATACTGGCGACTACGAAGTGGAACGCGTGGAAAACTTCAAATACCTCGGGTCTGTAATAACATCGTCAAATGACATGCAGGCAGATATCAAAGCCCGTGTCTCTGCTGCATACAGAGTTTTCTACGCATACTCAAAACTTCTGCGATCAAAACATCTTTCGCGGTCGTGTAAACTCACACTTTACAAAGCATTAATTCGACCTGTGCTTACATTTGGAAGTGAAAGCTGGACACTGACTTCCTCCGATTGTAGAATTTTATCAACATTCGAGAGGAAGGTCATACGAACAATTTATGGTCCATGTAAAGTTGCTGAAAATCAGTATAGAATCCGAATGAATCACGAAATCAGACAGCTTCTTGGAGGCTGCGATGTAATCGGATTCATTAAATCTAACCGGATCAGATGGTTTGGTCATGTAGAAAGGGCTCCATTAGATAGAATGATAAAAAAAGCGTCCCAACAACAACCAGCTGGTGTTCGTCGAAGAGGAAGACCTAGACAACGCTGGCGTGATGACATCATCCAAGACCTTCGTGATATAGGATGTCGAAACTGGGGTCAACTGGTCATGGAACGAGATGATTGGAAGCTGGTGGCACAGACGGCAAAATCCCTTCATGGGATGTAAATGCCAGAGAGAGAAAAAAAAAATATATATATATATATATATATATATATATATATATATATATATATATATATATATATATATATATATATATATATATATATATATATATATATATATATATATATATATATATATAAACAATATGAGATATAACGAAAACGACCGGCACTCTCACGGTCGCATTTGTTGAGGTAGATCAAAAAAATTTTCTGTACTTGTGTGTTCTAATAATATCTTGGACAAGTTCGTGAATCAGCAAAATCCGACACGTGGTTAAGAAACTAGAGGCTTTTTTCTGAAAAAAATTGATTTTTTAAAACCGTTATAACGGCCGTTTGGATACTAATATTTCAAAAAATTTAACAAATTTAAAATCTTTGGAATCTTTTTTATCAATTTGTTTTAAAAATAGACCTCTGCAGTTAGAGGTTTCTGAGTGAGTGGCTCCAACAAAAAAGTTGGCAAAAAAAAATTTTTTTTTAATCAACCGGCACTCTCACGGTCGCATTTATAAGGCCAGATCAAAAAACCTTTTCTAAAAATGTGCGTTTTATTAATATCTTGGACAAGTTCGTAAATCAGGCCAATCCAACACATGGTTAAGAAACTAGAAGCTTTATACTAGAAAAAAACTCTGTTTTTTAGATCCGTTATAACGGCCGTTTGGATTCTAATATTTTTAAAAACTTCATAAATTTAGAATTTTTGAAACCTTTTTAATCAGTTTCTTTCAAAAAAAAGACCTCTGCAGTTGGAGGTTTCTGAGTGAGCGGCTCCAACAAAAAAGCTTGTAAAACACAAAATGCGTTTGAATTAACCGGCGCTCTCACGGTTGCATTTGTTGAACCAGATCAAAAAACATTTCGTAAAAATGTGTGTTTTAATAATATCTTGGACAAGTTCGTAAATCAAAAAAATCTGACTCATGGTTAAGGAACTATAGGCTTTATACTAGAAAAAAAAGTGGTTTTTTTAATCCGTTATAACGGCCGTTTGGATACTAATATTTTTTAAATCTTCATAAATTTAGAATCTGTGGAAACATTTTAATCCGTTTCTTATAAATATAAACCTCTGCAATTAGAGGTTTTTGACTTGTTGGCTTCAACAAAAAAGTTTGTAACAATCCCCAACTACAATTTCCAAAAACCTTATAACAGTCAATGTCAACCTTATAACAGTCAAAAAAATAAAAGATTTGAATAGAAGAAATAAATTTTTTTTTCTTAGAAATAAACTATTTTGATATTTTGCAGTTATTGCACGACAAATGATATAGAATAGGTTTGTGTCATAAATTGTCACACACATGTTCTGTGGTAGATTTGATATTTGTTTGTTGCAAAATTGGATAGATATAATTTTGCTTGTAGGTAGCTAATTTTCTTTTTAAAATTTGTTCGATATCTGTTTGAAATTAGTTTGTTTTGTTTAAACTAATCTGATACATCAGATTCTACTGGCACACAAAACTGTCTGATCTCGAAATCTACCTATTTCTAGCGGATATACGTGCCGCTTGGACTTTTTTACTTTTATAAAGTACAATACCTTGAAAATGATCAAAAGCTATACCTAAAAATCTAAATTAACATTTTCTATTACATTTCGATTTACTCATATAACATTATGCAGTATGCTCTTAATTCGAATCCTAATTAAAATCTCCCAAACGAATCATAAAATATAAATTTTTTTAATAGTTCCAACCCAACAGTTAAGCTTCCATTAAAGCATAATTCAATCACATTCAGCAAAAAAAATCGTAAACAGAGCAAATTGAAAAAGTTTAGATATCATAAAAAATTTAAAACCCATTGATTCAAGTTGAATGCGGAAAATTTTTATGAAAACATCAAAAAAATCGAACTTTTGTTTTAATTTAAAAACGAAAAGGGAATAATTAATTATTTTGGTTTTTAGGCATAATAATGTTCTGGGTAAAAGTAATTCATTAATATTCTTAGATTCTTTTATAATAAAACTTTTAAAGCGATAAAAATGAACAAAGACAAGGTCGAAATCAATTAAATTTCATGTTTCAAATTATTCGAGTTAAATTAAAAGAGAAATCTGAAAAGATATTTTAATAAAAATACTAGCGTTAAGCGTAGTAGATCATATCAAGATCAATTTTCTTGCATAATTTGATACAAGTTTTGCGAATAAATACTTCCAATAAAAAAAACTGCAATCAACCAATTACTTTATGCAATTGCTTTATTCTTCCCAAAATCTGCATAAACTGTCCAATTTCTATTTGTTTCGTTAAAATAAAATTTAAACTAAATCCGTTTCAACGATGGAAATCTAGTAAAAATTGATGAACTGTTGAAAATTGAAGTAACATAAATGCAATTTACAATCAAATAAAATAAAACTTCAAACTAGAAAGAATCGTTAAACTAAAACTATTTTCATTCGTTTGTATTACGACGTATACAGCAAATACAGAAAAAATATTTTTTTTTGTCAAACAATGTATCGATTTAAATTATTTGAGGGATGAAGAATTTCTGTAGATTTGTTTTTGTGTAATTTTCATCTTTTCATCTCTGTTGGGGTTTCTTTAGATTTTGTTTTATTATTTCAGGTTTTCCGTTGATTTTTAACTCAATTACCAATTTCTTCAAATAAGGTCAATCGTGTGAAATCATTTGAAACGATTTGTTCCTCGAAATCTACTAAAATAATAAAGTTTACCTGAAATAATGAGATTCTCATTTTCAATTTGATTAAATTGTTTTTAGAGTATATGTAAGAGGAAAATAATCGATAAACAAAGATGATTAAAGATGAGCAAGGACTTGATTGAATTTTAATCGAAAAAAATAGCATCTCTGTCAAACAAAATTTATTTTTACCATTCTTATCATTCTACTTTTAATTAAAATTGTGAACTAAAAATAAAATTATTTAACTTTTATTATTACCATTATTATAATAAAGTTCCTTGAGGTAGTTTATATCAAAAAGTCAATTTTGAACAGCCCTAAAAAGTAATTTGAAGTTTATGTTAATTTTACACAGTAAGAAAACAACACTCTAAATAAAGGGATAGCAAATTCGACATTCGTCTCATTTAAATCCCTTATGGCTACACTACGCTAACTTTTAGTTTTAGTTTAAATAAATTTCAAATTGTGTATCTTATTTTACTGCTTTCAAAACTGAACAGTAGTCAAAATAATCAATCAACACTATAACAACGTTCTAAATTTGACTTTTGAGTGCATTATTGACAAATTTATTTAGAACTAGAGCATCACGACTTTGATATTACAACTCATCGTTGTACCGAGTAATTTAACTAAGCATTTTAATTTATCAAATATAAATCAAAAGAATAAATGGTTTTGTATGATGATATGTACTTAGAAGACTCCGATTACACAGTGGATTTAATTTTTAAACAACTTGAATTGTATCTTATTACTAAACGGCTACGTAGACAAAAATCAATATGCAAATAAAATGTTGAAATTTCATTTTTATACAGAGTATATAATCGTACTCGTTATCTGCCTCACCTTGAATCTTATTAAAAAGTTTACAATAGCTCATTCTTAGAAAATTACAAGTACCTTAACAAGAAAAGAAAAAAACGTACATTTATAGAAGAAAATAAAACAAAATGAAAATATAAATTGGAATAATAATAGAAAATTAACAATTGAACATCATTTTCATTTTGTACAAAAGCACAAACAACACTTTCAGCATTTTCGTTTTTCTTTTCTTGGTCTTAACCCCTTAAAGTTTTATTTGTTTAAAAAAATTTATGTTTGGTTGAACTATTTGTTTGAAAAATTTTGTGCCGAAAATAGTTCTTTTAAAAAAATGCTCCGATTTTCTTGAAACTTTGATGATCGTTAGTATAATAAAAAAAACTAACACGTGTTTTTTATTTTTTTATTTTCTCACTAGTTCTATGCTACAGGGTGGCTCGAACTTTTTTAAGAAACATGAAAGATAAAAGTTAAATTGTGCTCGAACGGGAGAAACGATTTTAATAATTTTTTTTTTTTGTTTGAAAGGTACTTCAGTTAGGCTTTTTAAAAGTACTATACTGATAAAAAAAATTATATTTTATATTAGTTTTAAGTTTTCAAACCTTGCGATTTAAAAAAAAATCTTAATTTTTTGTTTTATTTTTTTATGTGTGAAAGATTTATTTTACTGTAAATTTAGATTTACTAAAAACTAGTGCAGAGATTTTATTGATTTTTTTTTGTTTTAAAGCTATTAAATTTTAATACATAAAACATATAGTTTTATGTGTTAAAATAAATTATATGTTTGAAATGATTACTTATTTATTTGAATTAAGTAATAACTATATATATGAGGTAATCTTTGCAACTCGGAGACCCGCTGCTCTTCAGAATGATTTAGGTTTTTCAGAAGGTTTATGAGCAAAAATTGTAGCTTATTGTCTCTTTCCAATGTGTGCCCTTTTTTAAAATTCAAAATTGGGGAATAAATATGGCGGATATAGGCATACAGCCTCATTCTGAAAGTATAGCAATTTAGAATTGCCAGCACAAATTTTAAATATCAACATATGCGTTCTTGGACGAAGGATGTTGGTAGGTGTATTTATTTTTATTTATTTATTTATTTATTTATTTAGTTATTTATTTTTTTATTTACTGGCAAGCAAGCACTTACTTGCGTATTTATTTATTTAATTATCTATTTATTTATTTATTTAATTATTTATTTATTTATTTATTTATTTATTGATTTAGTTATTTATTTATTTAGTTATTAATTAATTTATTTACTTTTTTATTTATTTATTTATTTATTTATTTATTTAATTATTTATTTATTGTTTATTTTTTTATTTTTTTATTTATTTATTTATTTTTGTATATTTTTATTTATTTTTATTTATTTATTTATTTTTATTTATTTTTATTTATCTTAATAATTTTTATTTATTTTTATTTATTTTAATAATTTTTATTTATTTTTATCTATTTTTATTCATTTATTTATTTTTATTTATTTATTTATATATTTTATTTTTTTTCATTTATTTTATTTATTTTTATTTTTTTTATTTATTTTTATTTATTTTAATTTATTTTTATTTATTTATTTATTTAATAATTTTTATTTATTTTTTTATTTATTTATTTATTTATTTATTTATTAATTCATTTATTTACTTATTTATTTATTTATTTATTTATTTATTATTTATTTATTTATTTATTTATTTTTATTTTTTTATTTATTTATTTATTTATTTATTTTTATATATTTTTATTTATTTTTATTTATTTATTTATTTTTATTATTTTAATATTTTTATTTATTTTTATTTATTTATTTATTTATTTATTTTTTATTTATTTATTTATTAATTTATTTATTTTGAAGTTTTTTGTAGAAAATTATTTTAAAAAAAATCAGCTAATATATACCGAAAGATTGTTATGGAAATTATAGATAAAACTTCTATAATTTCCAAAAAACAGCTCCAAAGTGCAATTTTCCAGGTTTTTTGTAAAAGTTAATGAATATTCTAAATTATGGAAGAAAATATAAGAACGGGAGATCTGTTATTTGTTTTTTGTTAATTTTATATTTTTATATTTACGAGCCACCATTTTGAATAAAAAATTTAACACCGCTCGGAAGTTGAAACTACTTATAATTATCAACATTCTAAGTAAAACAACAAATCTGTTGATATTTTAAATTTGTGTTGGTAGCCAAATTTCTATACTTTCAGAGTGAGGCCGTAAGCCTGTAGCTGCCATATTGATTCCGCCATTTTATATATATATTTATGAAAGAGAAGAAAACGATACTTTTTGAAATCACCATGTTTGAACAAATAAAATTTTAAAAAATCATCTAAAAATATGAATATTTTTTGTTAAAGTGTTATTTTCATAAGGCGTCACTATGTACCTTTTAAACAAAAAAAAATTCATTAAAATCGGTTCACCCGTTCGATCACAATTTTGAAATGACGTCAAGTGATTCCAAGAATTTAATTTATTTTGTTATCACGAGTCTAACTCGTGATTGTCTCAGAAAGTAAAATAAATTTGTACGAGTCAGACTCGTGATTGTTTCACAAAGCAAAATAAATGTCCACGAGTCAGACTCGTGATTGATGCACAAGGGGTTAAAAACATTTTTTTTTCTATTATTTCTCGAAGGAATATTTATGAATGGAAAAACATCCAACAAACGAGAATATAAAAAAACGCTGCACAAAAGAAAAATCGTGTTAGATAAAATCTGAATCAGTAGAATATTGGTTGCAAAATAAACTAAAAAATAAAATGGAATTCAATTTAATAGTTATTTATTATACAAGGGAAAAAAGTAGTAGATTTTAGCTCGAGGTTGTGTTGTCTCCCGACGCGAAGCGGAGGGAGACAAAAAACCGAGAGCTAAAATCTACAATTTTTCCCGTGTATAATACACTATTTTTTTCTGTGACTGGACAAATATTAATATAATTATTGAAAAAATAATATTAAACAAATATTACAATATGTATATTCACCACACCATACGAATTTTTCTTGAATAAAAACTTAAAAATATGGAGGGGCTGAAATCTCACAGCTCTGAGATATCAAGACTTCGGTCTGGGTTAAGGATTTTGATATAGTTTTCGGCAAAAAACTTTTATGAGGACATGGTTTTTAGTTTGGGCAGCGATGTATATCAAACAAAACTCTTTGTTAAAGTACTAGTATTTTTTATCTCTGTTTAAAAATTTATTACAAAAACTAACACGAAACATCAATACGTTGCCGGAAAATTATAATCAAAATTCCAAAAATATTGTTAAATTAAATAAAACCAAACTTTTTCAAAATTCCAAAAATATTCCAAAAATTAGAATAATATCAAATATTTAAATTTTTTCTAAATTCCAATAATATTTCAAAAATTCTTAAAAATTCAAACTTTTTCCAACATTCTAAATATATTGCAAAAATTATTACAAAATCAAAAATTAAAAAATTTTTTCAAAATTCCAAAAATTATCATAATATCAAAAATTAAAAATTTTCCAAAATTCTAAAAATATTCCAAAAATTCTTACAAAATCAAAAATTAAAACTTTTGCCGAAATTCTAAAAATATTGTAAAAATTATTACAAAATCAAAAATACAAAGTTTTTCAAAATTCCAAAAATATTTCCAAAACTATAACAAATTCAAAAATGTCCATGTCCAATTTCATTTTAAATTACATTTACGTCATAAAAACAGCTACATTTTCTTCCAAAAAATTGGCTAAAAAAATAAATGAAATCATTTTTTGACACACTTGACATTATTTTTTGACAAACTTATAATGCCATAATTCTCTATAATAATAATAAAATATCATGTCACAAATCATTAATTTTATTTTTTTGTAAAAAATTGGGTAAAAAATAAATAAAAACCGTTCTTTTGACACACTTGACAACACTTTTTTGACAAACTTATAATGCCATAATTCTCAATAATAATAATAAAATTTCATTTCAAAGAAACAATTTTATTTTTTTCCAAAAAATTGGGTAAAAAACTAATTAAAAATCTTTTGACACACTTGACAACATTTTTCTGATAAACTTATGATGCCATAATTCTCAATAATAATAATAAAATTTCATTTCAAACCAACAATTTTCTTGTTTTCCAAAAAATTGGGTAAAAAAATAAATAAAAATCTTTCTTTTGACACACTTGACAACATTTTTTTGACAAACTTATAATGCCATAATTCTCAATAATAATAAAATAAAACTTCATTTCAAACAAACAATTAATTTTATTTGTTTTCCAAAAAATTAGGTAAAAAAATAAATAAAAATCTTTCTTTTGACACACTTGACAACATTTTTTTGACAAACTTATAATGCAATAATCTAGATTTTGGTCTCACATACCAATCCCGACCATCAAGATTTCTCCAAATTTAATGTTCCTACTTGTAATCACTTAAAATGAACGTTTTTTAAGCAAAAAATATGCAAATTTCCTTGTTTTGACACACTTAATGATTTTTTTGACACACTTCCGGTACAGTTATCGAACACATCGTCCTTTCGGCTCTTCCTATTAAGTAAACCTATTTTTAGAAAAAAAAATTTTTCAAATCCGTCCAGCGGTTTTCTAGATTTCGTCGGTTGTGACGGCCGGTCGGCCGGCCGACAGACAGACATACATTTTTTTTTTTTTTGCTTTTTTAGAATCAGGAGGTCCTAAAACGTCGAGAAA
The DNA here is from genome assembly GCA_963693315.1 of Diogma glabrata. NCBI lineage: Eukaryota > Metazoa > Arthropoda > Insecta > Diptera > Cylindrotomidae > Diogma > Diogma glabrata. The sequence continues at coordinate 96,691 of CAVNZG010001139.1, forward strand.
TGTCAAAAAAAGTGGGGGTAAGAATTTCACTTTGAGCTCATGAATGTAATACTTAGGTCTTTCAGACCGAAGTAATTAAGTTTCATTTTATTTGTCAAAACCAGTTATTAACATCAAGAAGAAAACGGTATAACTTTTCATTAACATTAAAATAGTCATAAATGTTCATAAATATTCATAATATTTATCATTTATGTGTATATATGTATTTATATATATATTTTTATCTATCCGGGAAAAAAGTACATACTTTTTTCCCGGGGAAAAAAGTATTTTATGAAAAGTAGCATTTTTGCACCTGTCAGCAGAAGTAAAATGTTAAACTTTTTTCCCGTCACAGAAAAAAAACTATTATTTAATGGTTCTGTTATTGTAAAGTGTAGAGAAGAAAAAAGAAAAAACCAATCATGTTTTTTTTGAAATTTTACGTCGAAAATAGAAATTACTATAAAAGTAGTTGGATAAGAATTCATGAGTATTTCGCTGTTTCTATCCTAGTTAGAAGTGTTATCGATCAGTTATTGAAAAACATTCGATAATGCAGCATCTACATATTGATAACGCGTTATCTAAATCACATCACAAGTAAATACCATAGACAATTTTTGTTCAAATCTGTGACACCACATCGATGAAAACTATCAATAACATACTAGTTAGCCATTATCGATAACGCAACCAAGTAACTGTCACCAATACCGTTGTCAATAACTGTTATTAAAAAGGTTATTGAAACTATTATTATTACTCAGGTTTTAATAAAAATGTAAATAAAAAATGAGGTGGTTTTAATTTCATAATAATTTTATTTTCATATATTTTATTTTAAAACTAGTTACATATTTACTATTAAATAATTAATAGTAAATTTAATTGAAAATGTAATATTAATTTTTTGAATTGAAAATTTAATTGAATTTATATTTTAAAAAATAACAGTTATATATTTTTATGAACAACACAATACGATTTATATTGGGTTTACACTACGGTGACCATACGTACCACATTCTGTGGTACAGTATAACATTCTAGTCAGTCGTACCACATTTCTAATTGTACATTTTGCCCCACATTTCACATTCTCGTACCTTATAAAATAATTTTTCTTTGACTCGTCAGGAAAGTATGATACCCATCGACATGTAGGTATAAACATTACAAAACCAGAATCTCACAACACCTTTGTTCTCGGTTTTTTCTATTTTCACGGCAAATTTTAGGTTATCTGAAAAATGGCATAAAAGTTATAGACCTTTTTATTACCAACAACTTTTACTTTAAACTTTTGTCGATAGAAGGTCTAGTTTCGCTGAAAATCGTGAAAAACCATTTTCTACCCCTATAAAGCTCACCCATTTCACCATCCATCGTAACTCGGATCACCTTTAATTTATTTTTTCCATCATCTGCGCAATATTTTCTTCCTTATTCAATAGTTTTGATGCTGTTACTAATTTTTTCCATTTTTTGCCTGTTTTTAAGGTATCTGCACTGGTCTTTTAGTAGATTACTCCAGTTTAAATAAAAATATAATTATTGGAAATTGATTGGAAAGAAAGAAAAAAGTTAAAGAAAAACTTGGCTATTCTGTTTTCGTTGACTATAGTAAAAGTTAATTTTTATTTCTATAAAATACACTTGGTATACAAATAAAATAAATCTTCGATAAATGCAGCAGCTAATTCAAGTAATATGAGTACTTTATTTACCAGAACTGAATTGGGGAGCAAAAAAATTTCACTTATGCTCGAACCAAAACGAAAGCTATCATGTTAAATTTATTATGTCCTTATTCTATAAAATTATCTGAACAAGATATGATTCACTTTCTGTTTTATTTATGGCTGCATCCAATCATAAGAATGTTAAACTATTTCCCACTTTGATTCGGTATTTTGGTTACCATTAGGAGTGATTAAGATTAGAATGGTGAATTTTTTTAAATTGCCAGGGTTAATTTCGAAAATGATAGCCAACTTCATTAAAATATATTAGAAAGGTTTAAAATTAAAAAGGTTAATTCATCTTTTTAACTTATCGAAATTAGAAGCTTATTGTTCTGATAATGCAAATACTAATTTTGGTGGCGTTCAAAATGAAGGAAAAAATATTTTTTCATACTTATTAAATACAAATTTGTCTAAATGTAATAAAATAATAATTATTTATTTTGCCGTATATGTGATTATTTGAAGTTCCTATTTTTGTAAAAAAATATTTGATTAGAATGGATATATTTGGACGAGGCTAAGTACCTAAGTAAAGTACCTAAGTACTTAAGTAAGTAAAAATTTAAGAAAATTTAAAATAATATAAAGTACCAAGTCAAAAATTCAACTTTTGAGGAACCAAAAAAAACGCATATATATTTTTATGAAAAGGAAAAACAAAAGATTAACATAAAATTTTATCTGGGAAGATTTTGTGAACGATTACTACAATACAAAAAATATATAAGAAATCTCAAAATAAAATTTTATTAAATTTGAAGTAATTAATTGAAAAAATGAATTGTTAATTTTATTTTTTTTTTTAAAAGTGTTGTGTTATATATATGTATATATATATATATATATATATATATATATATATATATATATATATATATATATACATATATATATATATATATATATATATATATATATATATATATATATATATATATATATATATATATATATATATATATATATATATATATATATATATATATATATATATATATATAAATATATATATATATATATATATATATATATATATATATATATATATATATATATATATATATATATATATATATATTTATATATATATATATATATATATATATATATATATATATATATATATATATATATATATATATATATATATATATATATATATATATATATATATATATATATATATATATATATATATATATATATATATATATATATATTAGGGTGTCCCAGAAAAATTGAAATTGTTTTTTGTTAACGCATACCGTTTAATTTTTTTTCTTTTATGTCAAAACAACTGTAAATAAAATTTCATGCAATTTAAATAACAGTAACCCGTGCCGACTTGCACCTAAACATTTCAATACTTGATTGTGTACTATAGCGCGCATACCTGTTTTAATGTGGTTATAATTTCTAAATGTCTTGTCGGTTAAACGAATTTTTCTTGAAAAATAAATATGTTTGTCGAACTACGTAGTTCTAAACAAAAAATATACCTAAAAGGTAACCCAAAACTTCCTTTAAATGGACAAGCTCTCGTATAGTATTGTTGTATAATATATTGTTTTTTAATATAATACATTTCATACGAAAACAAAGAACAATTGTTGTGCCAAAACTGAATAATTCTATTGACACGTTTTGGAATGTTATTTTAGATTGAAAACTCAAGACAAAGTGCAAATTCTCTGCTGTGATACTATAACTGCCTCGAAAACACATCGTATGTGTGCGCGTTGAAAAAAATCAAAATAGAAAAACTTATTTTCGCTTGCAACCATCACATGTACGAGCTGGTGTAAAAAAGTATTTTTGAAGTGAAAATAAAACAAGTGCCTATAATAAGCCCAGACATTCCACTTTTTCGAAAAATTAGAGATCATTGGAAAAAAGTTGATCTCCATAAAATAGAATGCCATAGAGAAAAGGTAGAATGGTGCCTGTTTCCAAAATTGATAAATTGAAAGTAGATTAAATAATAATAGAAATAATAATTAAAAAGGAGATATCAATGCTTAAAGCATTTCAGCTGTATCGCTCAGATACAGCTGAAAGAGCGGCCTAATTAAGGCAGGACTTTCATTGTTTAATTACAATTGAGGCAATATTTGTTATGTTGCGTACAAAAGCACAAGATGTTATATCCGGACTGTAAACAGCAAACATTGAAAAGAAAATATACTTAGTGATAGTTGTTGTAATGAAAAATAATATTAAAGTATGGAGGGACTGAAATCTCAAGCTCTGAGATATCAAGACTTCGATCTGGGTTAAGGATTTTGATATAGTTTTCGGCAAAAAACTTTTATGAGGCCATTGCTTTTAGTTTTGGGCAGCGATGCATATCAAACATAAAACTCTTTGTTAAACTATAAATATTTTTTTATTTCTGCTTAGAAATTTATTTCAAAACTAACACGAAATATTAATAAGTGCCGGAAAATTATAACAGATCATAAATTAATATAACTTAGTGCAAAGATGAAGCACCCAGCAAACTACTCAAAAACCTCTCCATTTAGCGTTTCAAGAAAATATTACAAAACCAAATATTCATGGTTCTTTCAAAATTCAAAAAATATTCTAAAAATTAAAATAAAATAAAAAATTTAAACTTTTTTTAATGTTCTAAAAACATTCCAAAAATTATTACAAAATCAAAGATTGAAACTTTAAATTATTACAAAATCAAAGATTGAAACTTTTTTCAAAAAATTCAAAATTTTTTAAAATATTCCAAAAATTATAACAAAATCAAAAATTTCCATGTCCAATTTCATGTTCGATAACATTTCATGTCAAACAAATAATTAATTTCATATTGTTCCAAAAAATTAAGTAAAATGAAAATCATTCTTTTGACACACTTGACAACATTTTTTTGACAAACTTAATAATACAAACTTAATAAGACAAACTTAATACAATAATCTAGATTTTGGTTTCACATACCAATACCGACCATCAAAATTTCTCCAAATTCAATGTTCCTATTCGTAATCACTTAAATGAACGTTTTTAAGCAAAAAATAGGCAAATTTCATTGTTTTAACACACTTGACGATTTTTTTTGACACACTTCCCGTACAGTTATCGAACACATCGTCCTTTTGGCTCTTACAATTGAGTAACCTTATTTTTAGAAACAAAAATTTTTGAGATCCCTTCCAGCGGTTTTCTAGATTTCGTCGGTTGTGACGGCAGACAGACATACAGCTTTTTTTAGAATCAGTAAGTCCTAAAACGTCGAGAAATGCCGATAAATGGGGTAAGAATTTCATTTTTGGCTCGAGAATGTAATACTTAGGACTTTCAGACCGAAGTAATATTTTTTTCTAATTCATTGGCGTTTTATTTAATGAGAGTAAAATAATTTCTGAAATAATTACACAGTAATAGCAGTAAAAGCTCGTATGTTAAAGTTCAACTTCAAGTCGGCACGGGTTATCGTCATCCAATCGCAGTAAAACTTTTAATTTAAGTTTTTAAGGTCAATTGGAAAAAATTTAGCGGGTATGCGTATAAAATTTTGCAAAAAAATTTTTGTTCTCTATGTCTTGGGACACCCTAATATATATATATATATATATATATATATATATATATATATATATATATATATATATATATATATATATATATATATATATATATATATATATATATATATATATATATATATATATATATATATATATATATATATATATATATATATATATTTATATATATATATATATATATATATATATATATATATATATATATATATATATATATATATATATATATATATATATATATATATATATATATATATATATATATATATATATATATATATATATATATATATATATATATATATATATATATATATTGTAATCATATATATATAATGTAATCATCGTGTTCTACGTTCAATTTTCAATAAGAAACGTATATTTAATTAGTAGAAAAATGAGTTTTATTGTTAGAAATGAACTAATTTATCGAGCGCGATACGATAACAAATTTTATAAATTTTTGTCGTCCGGCGCTGGAAAAATTAACTTATTTGTAACAGTAAAACTCATTTTTTCATTAATTAAATATATGTTTCTTATTGAAAATTGAACGTAGAACACGATGATTACATTAAACACTCTTTATTTTTTTTATATAATTACTAAAAACTGATTTTAAAATTTTATTTGTTTATAACAATAGGTATTTGTTAATAATTTTTATAATAATAATTTTTTTTTAAATTGCATCTCTATTCTTTAAAATAAAACAAACAAAAAGTGTCTATCTTTACCAGAACCGAAGTTATAAATCTTTGAAAACAAGTCTTCAAGCCAAAAATCACAAAATTCTCGGAATTTAGAACCGCTCTATTTCCCCTAAAAAACAAAAAAAACAAAAAATCCGAAATTAAGTATATCGTAATGTTTATATAGAACCCTCAAAAAAATTTTCAGCTGAATCAAGAATGTCTTAGTCATATTTTGTCCTATTTTGTTCAGTATGTAAAAGAATGACCCATATATGGAATTTTTTGTCGTCCCGCGCTCGGTAAATTAATTTATTTTTAACAGTAAATATCATTTCTCCATTAAAAAAAAATACTTTTTTTATAGAAAATTGAACGATGAATACGATGATAATATTAAAAACTAATTTCATGGGTGGGGCAATGGTTAAAATTTAATTTTAACATTTTATTTGTTTATAACAATAGGAATTTGTTAATAACATTAGTTGAAAATATTTATTTTTAAAAAATTCCATCTTTTAACTTTCAAATAAAGAAAAGAAAAACCTTCTATCTTCTATAAAAACGAATCTATGAATTTTTGAAAATAAGTCTTCAAGCCGAAAATCACGAAATTCTCGAAATTTAAAACAGCTCTATTTTCCCAAAAAAAAAAAAAAAAAAAATCCTCGAACACGTATATCTTTTTTTTCGATAGAAAACCCCTAAAAAAAATTTCAGCCAAATCAAAAATGGGTCGGTCAGAAAGGTGTTCGGTTTATAAAAGAATTACCCATATATATATATATATATATATATATATATATATATATATATATATATATATATATATATATATATATATATATATATATATATATATATATATATATATATATATATATATATATATATATATATATATATATATATATAATATATATATATATATATATATATATATATATATATATATATATATATATATATATATATATATATATATATATATATATATATATATATATATATATATATATATATATATATATATATATATATATATATATATATATATATATATATATATATATATATATATATATATATATATATATATAATATATATATATATATATATATATATATATATATATATATATATATATATATATATATATATATATATATATATATATATATATATATATATATATATATATATATATATATATATATATATATATATATATATATATATATATATATATATATATATATATTGTAATGAAATCGACTGTGTGTTGAGAATTTGTATTAAAACCATTTAAAACCTATAATGAAATTTGCACTTATTGAATGCACTTATTTATGTGTTTGTTTCGACAAAAAAATATTATAAACAAGCAGTCAAAAGTATTTTCGAATTTAAAACTTCCGAAAATCAAAATTTAAAACCGCTGCAAATAAGGTTTGTGATTCGTCATGAAAGCATAACAAATGTCATGAAATCTTAACAAATGCAAAATTGTTATTGTCATGATGATAAATGTCATCATAACAAATGCAAAAATATTGCAAGTTGCAAGTTTTTTGTAAGTCAATTTTTTTTCTTAAAGGTCTCTATGTGGAATATATGCTAAAAAAATGGTTTGTATTATTAATTACAATCAGTTTTATAACCTTTCATTTATATTAGAGTTTTTATTGTTGATCATGGTTCTGGTTCGGATAAAACCGCTGAAATTTGGAATAAGTTTGAGTAAGGAAAATCTATGATCGGTTGCACCTGCATAGTTGAGAATAAATCATTAACTGAGTAATATTTTTATTTTTAGAAATACATTCGTAGAAGGCCTTACGCTAGTTGGTCATTCCAATTTTATTTCATGCGTTGTTCTTCGCTTCCTTGAAGAAGGACATGCAGTTTGTACCGACTCCAAATATTTGATAGGTATATATATACTGGGATGCATGACGCCGTTTTTTTTGAAATGACAGGACATACTGATTGTGTTCGGGGTATGGTTGGACTTCAAATTGATGGATTGTTGAGTTGCAGTAATGATGCTATAATCAAGCTAGGGAACGAAGAAGTAGAAGTCGTTCGTGATCAGCGCCGTAGTTTAACGTTTAGGGGCCCTGTGCACAGTGTCTTTAAGAGGCCCTATGCAGTCACAGACAATAAAACATTTTGTTTTTAAATGTTATTGAATTCATATCATATTTATTGGTTAAAAAAAAATATGCAGAAATTATAAAGGAATTTTTCTAGCTTTTTTGCTGACAAATTCATAAATTATGTCATTATAATTAATTGTTCTGGCTGTTGCATTTTTAATTGACAGTATTGCTAATCCAGAAAGCCTTTCTTGTGACATTGTTGACCGTAAATAATTTTCAATTAATTTCAGTTTTGAAAACGACCGTTCACACAATGAGCAACGGTTATTGGTATTGTTAAACTTATTCTATAAACGATATATACATTTGGATATAATTCTTTCAAATTCCTTTCTGGAATGAATTCCAAATTTTCTATAATAGTATAATTATCTTCTAAAATATATCTTAAAATAGAAAGTTCCGTTTTGAATTCCACGTCTTCAATATCCCCTTCTTAGTGTTTGACTAGATATGTACAATTAGTATTGAATCGATTTGTATTCATAGTTTTTAGCTTCTTATTATCAAAAAAAAAACCAAAAATTTCATTTAAAGAACTATACGATTCAAATCGTTCTTGCAGTGAATTTATCACTGTATCGATTAAATTATTAAAATAAGATTGTTTGAATTTATTTTCAGCAGTAAGGTTTAGATGGCTACATTCATCGTCAATTTCAGGAATGAGCTCACCTATATCAATATCATCACAAAATTGAATTGGTTCAATTTCTTCTTCTGGGAGTTCAATTCCTTCATTTAGTTTATCATCTGTACTAATAGCATATACATCTTCATATTTATCATTTGCTTTATTTTTGGGTTTGTATAATAACAATAGTCAGCTAATTGAGAATATGTACTCGGCTAGGTTCTGGTGATTTATCCAAACATTCTCTGTTTCTACTTGTTAATATTTGGGTATCACGTGCAGGCCGTTTGGTGAACTATGCTATTACATTTATTGCTAACGATATTTCTTGTGCTTCTTTTATAAGCTCTTGGAAATTGTTTTTTAAGTCAGCAAGCGATAATAACATGGCCCTTGTATGTTGTAATGCAATATTGATTGCCATATCTTTTCGTTGAAGCAATTGGCTGAAGATGTGAAGCTTTGATAACAATTGATACCAAATTGTTGTCAATACAATAAATTCATAAGAATTTATTTGTTTTTTTAGAGATACAGCAACAGTTTTGCAATCTGGATAACTATTCTTAAGTTCATCTAACGCAAGACTAATTTCGTTTATCTGATATTTCACGGCTTTTATACTGTTAAAGCGATATTCCTATCGAGTATGGCTAGGGGTATTCAAATTAATTTTTAAATATTTTGCTTGAATGACCCATCGCGTTGTCGATGCAGCAAAAATCTTGTATAAATTATTTAATGTAGTGAAATAATTATGACTTTTAATAGTGTGTTTAACACTATCTCCTATCACTAGATTGATGGTGTGTCCACCACATGGCGTATACCATTCTTTGTTGTTAATTTATAAAATTCGACTTTTCACTCCCTTATATTCTCCTTTCATATTGCTTGCGTTGTCGTATGACTGACCACGACAATTAGCAATTTCGATTCATAATATTTTTAATTCCTCAATAAGGACGTTTGCTAAATTTTCGCCGGTTGAGGACAATATATTTACAAAGCTTAAAAAACTTTCTTGTACACTAGGCTTTTGGTCCGCTATTTTGATCTACCGAATAATAATGGACAACTGGTTTTTTTGCAAACATCCGGTGTAGAATCTATCATTACGGAAAAGTGCTTCGATGATTTAATATTACTGACTAATATATGTAAAACTCTATAGAAGCTTGTGGCAAGATAATTTCGTTTTAAACCATCGGTGAAAAATGGTACTTTTTTTCCGTTTCAGTTATTGACTGTAAATGCATTTTTAGTTCTAGAACAAAATCAGCAATCAATTCAATTACTCCCAAAAAATTACCATTATTCGGTTCAAACAGTTTTACGTTGCTTTCTCTAAATGCTTCCTCGAAAAAGTTCCTCTAAAACAAACAGCAAAAAAAGCAACTGAATTTTATGTATATTTGTTTTAAATGAAATCATAGATTTAACTAGATTTGTTTGAAAGTTAAACATTTTGAATTTTCATCTTTGTTTTTCTTTCAATTCTTGGTATTTTTTTGACTATTGGAGAAGTGTTTCTAATGTATTTACTATTTGGGGCCCCAAAAAATAAGAGGCCCAGTGCGATTGCACCTATTGCACTTGCGTAACTACAGCGCTGTTCGTGATTGTCCTGGGCATAGCAATTATATTTATAGTATATCGTTACACAAAGATGTTGACAATTTTGTAACTGGAAGTGACGAGTCAACCATTCGTTAATGGAGTATAAAAAGCGGGGCTCTGGGTGACAGTTTAACCTTACCAGCACAATCGGGGTAGACAGTCGCAATACTAAATAATGGCGATATTGCAACAGGTATAAGTGATGCTGTTAGGTGAGTAGTTTTTGCTGTAAACGAACGAATTGCTGAAACTGAAATTCAAAATGCATTCACCAAAGTTGCAGAACCTAGAGAATTAGAACAAGCAGAAAGTTGGGAGGTAGGAAAGTTTTTTTTCTTGTTTATCTATATGTTCAAAAAAATTTTTTGTTGATCCAGGGGTGCGTTCTTTTTATTTTTTTGTTGTTTGAGTCGTTCATGGTCATTTTGTGGTTGGGTTGGAGTACCTGGTTATTCGATGTCGAAAAATGTTTTTTTTCATGGAGGGGAAGAGAAGGTGATTGATCGGGGAAGTTTGTTTGAGCTTTTTTTGAGTTTTTTCCTTCTTCTGGATTTGGTGCTCAAGCCGAGCAGATCGTTGTTAGACGTTGAATTTATTGAATTAAACCTAAAATAAAATAAAATGAATTGTGTTTTTTGTTTGAAGAAAGTTTTTTTTTGTGAAACATTTGAAAAACATGTGGTTTTCCTTGTTTTATTTTTTGAACAGTAATTAAGTTTAAAGTTCGGTATAATCATTTAGTTAATAATTAAAAGAAAAAAACCAAAAGAATTATAATCGAATTAAATATAAATGAATATTTTTTATTTGTACCAAAAGTGAAACTATTATAATTAGTAATTAATAAGAAACTGGATGTTAGTGCTACGTCGCTATCAAATTAACTTTAGATTACAGTCAACTCTCTTATAACGCGATTTATTCGTCCCGCGTTATATGGAAACCACGTTATGAGAAACAAAGAAATATAGAAGAAAATCATATAAACTTACATCGCGTTATATGGAAGCCGTTTTCTCGCTATATGGAATACGCGTTATGAGAAACTGAGAACTAATATAAATTTAATGATTTCGTACCGCGTTGTATGGAATCTTAGAAATAATTAAATTTTACACAAATAAACCTATATAGAAGGAAAATCGAATAAAGACGCCGATAAAATAAGAAATTTGAACCGAACCATTTTCGATTTTTTTGAATCTTCAGTAATCGTTAGTATAATTAAAAAAATTAATAAGTATTTTGTTACTTTTTTATTTTTTTAATAGTTTAGACACAGGGTGGCTCGAAATTTTTTAAGTTTAGCGACAGTCAAAGATTAAAGTTAAATTGTGCTCGAACGGGTTAAACCGTATTTAATACCTTATAAACAAGAAACAGTTCAATAGAATTGGTAAACTTGCTTTTAGTGAATGGCACAAAGTACAAAGAAACACTAATTATATATTCAAATGCCTTTTTCTCAAACAAAAAGATAGCGCTTGTCTGTAATTTTAGTGTGTTTTTCAGTTTTCTTTAGTAAATAATAAATCTTTAACGTATAAGAAAAAGATAACAAAAACTTGCGTTTTAAAATCGCCATGTTGGAAGAACTGAAATTAAAAAAAATCATATAAAATATAAATGTTGATCAGTATTTTTATAAAGCCTCACTAAGTAGCTTTCAAACAAAAATAAATTTAATCAAATCGAATAACCCGTTCGAGCGCAATTTAACTTTAATCTTTGAATATCACTAAACTTCTTAAGAAATTTCGAGCGGCCCTGTGTCAAAACTAGTGAGAAAATGAAAAATATTAATTTATTTTATTATACTTAAATTTTATTAAGATAAGTTTCCACAGTTTCCAAAAAATCGAAGTTGGTCACATTGGTACATCATTGCCGCCAAATCAAGATCGCCTGCATTCTCAAAATGCATTATTAGGTTGTGATTAATTCATGAATAAATTATATAAAATGTCAAATATATATAATTTATTTCGATAATTTAATTATTAATTAATTAAATTTAATTTAATGAAAAACGCGTTATAAAGAGATTTCGTCGCGTTATAGGAGAACGTTCCCAGTTTTCACCGCGCGTTATATGGAAATCGCGTTTTAAAAGTGCCGCGTTATAGGAGAGTTGACTGTATATATATAGTGTTATATGTATGTATATATATATATATATATATATATATATATATATATATATATATATATATATATATATATATATATATATATATATATATCTGCCAGTATAATTTTATATTTTTTTTAGTAATATGCTAAATATGGGTGGCAATTATCCGCTCGAAATGCCTTAAAAGCAAAAGTTTTTTTTGGAGTTCTGCAGATGCTTCTAGAACCATCGCTTAGAAGGGATTCGCACGGTGAAGGATGTGGCAGTTATTTGGTGTTATTGCCGTGAAACGATCTCAACACGCACACTTCTGTAAACCATTTTTGGTTCTGGTCCCCGGATGACCACGATAGCTTTCTCATGGTGACCAGGAGGATACGGTGAGTACCATGACTCGAAATCCATGTTATTTTATTTAGTACCAACAGCTTACCCAACTGCAACAGCTACAATATATATATATATATATATATATATATATATATATATATATATATATATATATATATATATATATATATATATATATATATATATATATATATATATATATATATATATATATATATATATATATATATATATATATATATATATAAATATATATATATATATATATGTATATATATATATATATATATATATAATATATATATATATATATATATATATATATATATATATATATATATATATATATATATATATATCCCATGTTCGATGACAAATCTCTTTAACATGTATATGTCTGTGTTTTTTCTATTTAAAAAATATTAACCCAATAAAAGCTGCAAGAGCACATTTCAGAAATAAACCTACATAAATAAATAAAAAACAAAAATAAAATTGACAAATTTTACTTTATTGAATGTCATGTTGTCAACACCTTTCTTTTATAGAAGTCATCTTCTAGTTTAAATGGGATATACTTTTTTGTTCCTGATGATTTTCTTCTTTAAATTCGATTACATATTTCCTTTTCTCGTCATGAAAATGAAAAATAAAAGTCATGTACGAATTTTTTCCTCTCTAAAAATTAAATGAAGGCGTTTTCGAAGACTATTTTTTTAAAAATCAAATTTATCCTTTTTCTTTTATTTATAAGAAGAAAGTTTATATACATATATATGCATATATATATATATATATATATATATATATATATATATATATATATATATATATATATATATATATATATATATATATATATATATATATATATATATATATATATATATATATATATATATATATATAATATATATATATATATATATATATATATATATATATATATATATATATATATATATATATATATATATATATATATATATATATATATTTATATATATATATATATATATATATATATATATATATATATATATATATATATATATATATATATATATATATATATATATATATATATATATATATATATATATATATATATATATATATATATATATATATATATATATATTCTTGTGTTCAGTAATACGGATATCGGAAACAAGAAAACAATAAAAACTAAGAAAATCTATTTTTCATTGTGGGTTGTTGCAATATAAAAAATATTTATATACAAAGTTGACATGTAAAATTGAAAAGTAATAATCCCTATCTATGTCGATCTATGTATATAAAAATAGTGATGTGGACATGAGATAAGAATTTTAATGTTATTAAATCTTAGATAGAATTTGGTTGGGAGGCTACATATTTCAATCGAAATTACTACTATGTAAATACATATTATGTTGACATGTGATCCATTTTCACAATACATATTTTGTCTACTAATAACTCACAAAATGTTTCCGTATAATATAATCCTAATGAATTTGTTTGTGTTTACCTATTAATAGTTTTAATACGATTTTAAACAAGCGTTAAGCATCGATGACATTGAGATGTTTTACAAACTGCTAGTGGCGAGTTTTAAATCTGGCGAGTAGATAATAAAGTAGAGAGCCCATCATTCGTTTCGGCAGATCTAATAGTTAGCAATTACTCATGAGATCCAAGTTTGTATGAAAATTTATTTTGAGAAAAACTAGCTTTTTTCTCATGATCAATAGAGAATGAGCCTAGCTACATTTTGAAGCATTATGCTACTATTAAAAAATAATAATTAAAAGTTGCTCAAATCTCATGAGTAAAAGTAATTTCATTGTGCATGCACTGTTAGATAAACATGATTATACTAGGCGAGTTTAATATCAGCTAGTAAATTCGCCACAAGTAGATTAAAATCTTGCACAATGTAATCGATGCTTTACAAGTTACACAAATTTCAAAATAATAACTGTTTAATTTTTGATTACATATTTTTTACTTCTTTAAATTTCCTTGTTTTTCAATTCGTTCAAACTTTAACTTCAAATGGAATTAAATTATTTCTAGATTAGAATTCAGGTTTTCTTCTTATCTCTAGATCATCTATAATATTTTTTTAAATTCAATTATTCTTTTTAGAATTGTCAGCAGACACTAGAATATTTTGTTATTAAATGATCAAGTTTAAACAGAATAAATATATAATT
>CAVNZG010001139.1:111990-142191 GCA_963693315.1 Diogma glabrata
TAAAATGAAACCTAACTAATTCGTTTAGGGCCAGTTTCACCATCCTCAGTTAAGTTACAGTTAAGTTAAATTTATGCTAACTGCCACTTAACTGAAGGAAATGGGTTTCACCAGTCTCGGTTAGCTAAATATTATGTTAAATTCTCAGAGAACTTGATCTACAAAATATATTTAAGTTAAAATTTAACCAAGAGAAATGCGATATGTCATATTTGGATGAAAAATATGAATGAATGAAATATGAGAAATGTTGAAATAAAAATTAAAATATAAAATAAATAAATTAAACATTTTATTTTATCCTTTTCATAAGTTTGAGATTGCAGGGTTTTCTTATCTTTTATCTTTCAAAATTCGGTTTGATTATTCAAAACTAATTTCATTTCAACTTATTGTTAAGTTTAACCGTTGGTTAATTTAACAAAGAGAATTGTGGTGAAACCGAAACATTTTGTTATCCTCCAGTTAAAGTTAAGTTCTGGTTAAAGTTATATGAACGATGTTTTTTATGATCGGTTTTTATTCGTTTGATAAATCATAGGAAAAGTAAAATAAAGTAAAGTTTATTTTGGAAAAGTAATTAAAAAAATGGAAAAACAGATGATTTGAGATTTTGATATAAAAAATATGATTTGTGATTATCTTCTTTTAAATAGAATTTTAAATTAATGATTAAAAAGATTCTTTGTATTTTGTTTGATAATTTCCTATCTTGATAATAAGAATAGGTACGCGTATGAATGATGATGAATATGTGTGAGGGGAAAACTTGACCATTTTTTATTTTTCTGAAGCTTGGCATATAAGTAGTATGGACAAAATAAAAAATACTCCTTATTTTAGAATTCTTTTAAAGTGCATAGTATGAGCATAGGCGGCACCCCAACATGCATGAAAAACGAAAATTTTATCCGAACTAACTTTGAAATTAAATTGCTTATTGTAAGTACGACTAAAATTCTAACTTTCTAACATTTGTTCGAATAATTTTATAAAAAAAAATTTAACCGTTGAAGTTCGAATGATATAGTTTAGAGCAGTATTTCTAAACCGTTGGACCGCGTACCATTAGTGGTCTGGAGGAAAATTTTTAACATTAACATTAACATTAACATTAACATTAACATTAACATTAACATTAACATTAACATTAACATTAACATTAACATTAACATTAACATTAACATTAACATTAACATTAACATTTTTTATTGGAGGGCCTTGAGACTTGCAGTTCAAGTAGCACTGCGACCTGAAGATCTATTGTGGTTACCCTGATTGTGTTATTAGTCAGTCGTCGTCTTTGCTGTTACTGGTTGTATTCTGTCATCCAAGCTGAGACTTTTAATAAAATTAATTAGCTCAATTGGAATGACGTTTTGTGGTAATGGAAGTGTTAGTCTTATATGACCAATTTGGTTGTATCTGTGCCAAAAGAGATCAGGACAGCTGCAGATGACGTGTTCCATCTTTTCCGCGTCCGAGTAGCAGAATCTACACCTGTCGGAAACAACAAGGCAAATTTTGTTAAGATGGTGGTTTAAAGGAACATGTCCAGTAACGCACCACGTTAAAATTCTTAGAGACTTTCTGTTTAAGTGGATTGTTTTTAAGGTTGAAACAGGGAGGTTACCTAGAAAATTCTTGGAGTGTACTAGTCCCTCTCTTCTTCTCCATAATTTAGCATTTTGTTCCTGTTCCCATGTTTGGATTGTACCTCTGAGCGAACTCTTGGCCATTCCGAAGTATGGTTCCAGTCTAACAAACTTTTTATCGGCCCCTTGCTTTCCTAAAGCGTCAGCGATAGCATTTCCTTGTATTTCCACGCAACACGCAAGTGTTACTATGTTACTATATTATTGTAACCCGCAAGTGTTACTATATTATTGCAGGAGATTTTTAGTAGATTTTGGTAGCATTCCCATACAAGAATCAAAGCGCGTAGATTTTAGTGCCAAGAGTACTGCTTGGCTGTCCGAGATAATATATATTTCAATATTTTGGTATTTTCCTTCAGCACATAGCAAAGCGCAACTGCTAATGGCAAAAATTTCGGCTTGAAATATGGTTGTTGTGGTGCCTAAGGCAACCGTTTGTTTTGTTCTAGGACCAAACACTCCTGATCCCGTGCCCATATTGGTTCGAGAACCATCTGTGTTGGTTCGAGAACCAACCGTGTCCGGTTAGATTACCTGGCTTAAACCCTTCTGTGAGCTGCAGTCTATGAACGCTCAACTCCGCTACAGATATAACATCTAGGTGCAATGGAGAAAGCTTTAGAAGGATCTCCATTGCTGACGTTTGCGTGGTTTTGAAAGCACCTATGGTACTAAGACACACAAGCATTTGTATTTTTCTAAACATATTTTAAGCAGTTATTTGGCGCGTTTTAGGCAACCAAACTAAAGCTGCATGTGCTGTTAGAATTGGTTTTATAATACTTTGGTGCAACCATTATTTCATTTTTGGTCTTAGACCCCATGTTTTCCCAAACAGGTTTCTGCATGTGAAGAAAACTTTGAAAACTTTCCTCTCCTTATCGGAGATATATTTCAGGTGTGAGTTCCAGGTTAGTTTGCTATCCAGGATCACACCTAAATAAGCAACAGATTGTTACAGATTGGGAATGTCAATCAACCCACAAAAACAAGCATTGTCGTTTTCACAAACAGGAGAAACTTTAATTTCATTTCTCCTGTTCTAAACGGCGATCCAATACAAACATCAAAAGAGGTTAGAGGTCTAACGTCTTTTGATGTTTGTATTGGATCGCCGTTTAGAACAGGAGAAATGAAATTAAAAATTCTCCTGTTTGTGAAAACGACAATGCTTGTTTTTCGGGGGTTGATCGACAGTTCCAATCTGTTGCACCACTTTGATACAATATTAAGAGCGGTTAGGGTTCGAACATCGACAATCGAGTCATGTTTCCCTCTAACCATGACTGCCAAGTCGTCGGCATAGCCTTTAGTGTTGAAGCCGGAATCATCAGCCACCATTAGCCAAAGTAGTGGAGAGAGCACGCCCCCTTGCGGGCAGCCTCTAGATGCAGTAACAGTCACAGAATAATCACCTAGTGTAGCTGTTATCTTCCGACTCTGTAGCATCTTCATAATCCACGCAATGATAAGCGGCAGCAGCTTTTTTCAAATTGGGGTACTTTGATTGAGACACTAGTTTCCAAAACTCATTTGGAGATTGTGGTGCATTTGGCTTTGTGATGCATTTTAAGAATGTGGATCTTCCTGTAGCTCTAGTAATTTCATTTCTCCTGAGGCACTGTCATTCAAAAGATAACAAAGAATCGATAAGCCCTCGTTAATAATGTCAATCTCGAATGGATTTACAAGTAAATTAAGAGAAATATTTAAATTATTCAGATCATTAAATCGCAAATGAAAGTCTTTTAATAATTCTGCTAATTTACTGTCGTATTAACTCAGTTTGTTATCATTAATAATTCTAGAGTAGTATATGTTCTTTAGACGAGGAAATTGGTTGAACACTTTTGTTGTTAAATCTCGTTGAAAAAGTTGAATTTTTTTCATTAAACTCATAATCGTTTGAATAATATCAGTAATAACTTTATCTTTTCCTTGTAATGCTTGGTTGAGGGATTGCAAATGCTTTATTATATCAGTCAAAAACATACAGTCATTAATCAATTCATCATCCTTTAATTCCAGAAAGTGTTTTTCTTTTCATTTGAGAAAATGTTCAATTAAATCAATGAAATCACCGTTTGTTTCTTGCAATTTCCTTATGTTTTTAATTTCGTTATTATGGTCAATTATTCATTTTTTTGGTTTAGGCCTTAGGGCAATTTCTTACTGTCGTGGATGTAGAAACGGTTGAGGTAGCATATGTCGGATTTGCACGTGTATTTTAATTCTATTTAATTATGAAATTATTCATTTTTTAATTGGAATATTAAAGGATACATTAAATTTAACGTCGGCAAATTGCCTAAAGATAAAATATCAAAAATATTGTTTATAAAAAAATGGCAGAAAAAGATAATCATAGAAAAACAAACGAATCCAAAAGGAAAGACTTTTGATTTAGAGAAATATTTTTGTGCATTAATTTGAGACAAATACAGGTGATTTTATTTTAAGTCCAAAAGAATATGTTAAACGTATTGTTACGTTTTTCTAACTTTCCTTCGAATTGACCTAACTCACAATTCGATAAACGCAATCCCCAATCTCTTCCTGAGTTCGATCACTGATTAGTAAGCACAAACACCAGGTTTTATTAAGTATTCAGCAACTTAATTGTTTCACAACAATAGGAAAACAATATAACAAACAATATTCCTAACTAGAATATTCTTCCAACAGCTTCGAAGCTCCAACGGTTTATTGTAGAAATTTCCAATTCACAACGTTCAAAATAATACACAAAATATTTCTTCTCAATAACACTTAAAGCTTTATTCACAAAAATAATTTTTAAAAATCACTTTTATAATTTTAACTTTACTATCGCAGGTTTAAAATAACACTAATTAAAAACCACAAGAGGCAGTTTCCTTATATACATTCTGCTTAATCTCTAGAAATTTCGCGGTCACTTTTTAGAAACATTGAGCAAATATTAGAATATTCGATTATTTTACGTTACGTTGATTTGATTCATAATAAAATCATTTGTTTTATGTAGACCTTAATTCTAAGAATATGTACAACAACAACAATATTCATTTCATTAATCTGTTGTAGTATTTTGTTGATTTGATTTTCCTAGAAGTGAGGTGTAATCGTCTAGATTTTTCTGTAATCGTAACAGTATAACCTTAAATAATCAAAACTAAAACAAAGCCGCAAAAATCTCCAACAGTAGTAACTTCGTCAGGACGGACCTAAATATAATAATATGATTGTATTAAATCATATTATATTAAACAGCATTATAAATTATATGTATTACTTCTAATTTTGATACAATTTTTATTTTTATATTATTTAATTTTTTCATTTCTTTTCGAGAGCCGCATTTATTCTATTCAAAGAGCCGCGGTTTGGCCATGTGTGTTTTGTACGAATGAAAGTAAACATGCTTCGAACTAGGGTTTCAAAAACGGGATCCCGTTTTCCCAGGATCCCGAGGATAAATTTTCATCCCGTTTTCACCCCGATTTCATCCCGGGATTTCGGGTATCCCGCTAATTTTTGTTAACATTTTTTTTTACTTTTTTCAAAGATATTAAAAAATTTCTCACTCGAAAATCGAGTAGTTTTTAATTCTTTTCCCTGTGTAGTAATTAATTTCGTTCATTTGGAAAATGTTTTTTTGACACATATGGTGTCATGGTTTTTTTGTATGGCTTTTTTGACACATATAAACACAACAAATTAAAACCAATAAAACTTAAAATAGGTAGATTTTTCTGAGAAATCTACCTAAAACTTGCGCTTCATTTCTCTTAATTTATGTTTAATGCTTCTCTTATGAAGGCGATTAATAGAGGAACGAGACATGTTTACAATGTGATTTGCAATGTCGTCTGGATTTATTTCATTGTTAGCACGAGTAACTGAGTTTGAGCCATCCAGCTTCCGAAGACGACTCCAAGCTGCCCTACTAGAATGGGAAAAATCTATGTTTTCAACAGCGTTAATCCACTGTCGTTTCCTCGCGTTGTACAGTGAGTATATTTTTTTTTTTTTTTTTTTAATAAAATGTGTTGTGTAATAGGGTTTAGAATATGTGTCACAACAACACATAAATACCTTTTAAGACCTAGGTCTAGACCTGGGTCCCACAACAACTGGCGTTCTGAGGTGTAGATTAACGCTTTTTTTAAACATCTGTGGGTTGAAGCCACCTGAGACTAAGTGTTCCGGCAAACTATTCCATTTGTACGCAGTTCGGACAAAGAAGTCTCTCTGCGATCTGCCAGTATGACAGCGCGGGATCTTTACCGTTTCACTGGTTGCGGCAGCCGATTGCCGAGTGGAACGGGGGTAAGAATAGGTTTGAGGCATGATGCCGCTGATTTCATCTGAGCACTGCTGATGACGATATTTGTAAAAAACAACGAGGTCAGCAACAGTGCGACGATGTTGTAGGGAATCAAGTTTTGATGTCAAAGTTCGATCACCTACAATTCGTATAGCTCGCTTTTGAACAGAGTCCAAGAGGGCCAAGATGGAAACAGAGGCAGCACCCCAAACTTGACAGCAGTACTCCATACAGGGACGAATATAGGACTTATAAACATGGAGCAATTGGTATGGAGTGAAAAATTTTTTGCATCTATTTAGGAGGCCGAGTTTTTTAGACGCGCTTTTTGCCATCGCCATTACATGATCGTTCCAGAGTAGGTCATTTGAAACTGTGACACCCAATAAACGAATGTTTTTACATTCACCTATTGGTTCATCACACATACTAAATAAAATATCTTTGGGGAACTCGGTCTTTAATCTGGAAACAATCAACAGCTGTGTTTTGGTGGAGTTGAAATTGACAAGGTTTTGGTCACCCCAGTCGGCGACTTTATTCAGGTCTTTGTTCACGTTTATGGCAGCGTCTCTCCGGGCAGGATTAATTCGTTCGTGCATTTTACCTTTTGAAGGAAGGGGCTCGAACGACTTGTGCAGAGTACTATCATCTGCAAAACTATTTATTGGGTTGCTGGTGATTTTCAACAATTCGTTGATATAAATCAAAAATAGGGTTGGGGACAATACTGAGCCTTGGGGTACACCAGCGTTAATTAGTTTAGACTCAGAAGAAAATCCGTCTAAGGAGACCGAAATGTATCGGTTGGATAAAAAATTTTGAATCAGCTTCGCAACATTGGGATGAAAACCGTACGCAACGAGCTTGTTGATTAAGTTGGCATGCCAGACTCGATCGAATGCCTTGGAGATGTCTAAAGCGATAACGTATGTTTCACCACCTTTATCAAGTATGCTGTTCCAACAATGCGCTACATAGTTTAATAGATCGGTAGTTGATCTTTTGTTTCGAAAACCGTATTGGCTGTCGGATATTAAATGATTTTCTTCCAGAAATTTTGAAATATGTGTATTAATATTGTAACGACTCTTCGTTGGTTCTTTTAGATTATTGAACAAACACGACAGTAAAAAGACGGATCTTTGGTTAACAGAATCTCAAACTTTATTTATCATCAAATTACAGCAGCTTCCGCTTTTCCTTACAATAAATTCCAGGGTCTCCAATTTATGTACACTAAACTTCACCGCTTTTCCACAATTTGAATCAATATTCGGAATCGTAAAATCTGTATTTACTATTCCACTAAGTTCAGATTCTTTCACTATTAGTACCCAGGCTCAAGTACCACCGATTATTCCTTAAACTTGCGAATATTTATAAACACTTTTAATTGCAAAAGTAAAACTGACTCTCTGATATTTTGTTCGCCTCTTTTATATTCAAAACCAAATAAGCAGAATATTCTGGTACTCACTGTAGTTGTTTCTAAAAAAAAAATAGGCCACTCCTCCTTTTAATTTCATTAATGTAAACAAATTTAATTTACTTTAATTTATGCAACTTGTATTAGTTAACTTTTACTTCATCTTTGAATGTAGAAAACATTTAGGCGGAACGTATTGGTTTTTTATGATTAAATGAAATTAACCCATTCTGGACGAAGTTTATTACAATATAATGCTCATACACTTTGGATAGGACCGATAATTTTGTGGACGGGCTGGACATTTGCCAACTTCCAGCACGAGGGAAATATACCAGATTTGTAGGATTGGTAGAATATTTTAGTTAAAGTTGGTGCAAGATCTTTGGAAAAGGTTTTTAAAATAATGGGTGGAATATTGTCCATTCCTGATGCTTTGTTGATGTTAAACCCCTTTAAAAGTTTAGCGACTATTTTGGGTTTGAAGTGAAGTTCATTCATATTAACTCCTGAAGACTGGATTTGGGGTATTTCTTTAGGAGTTTCCAAAACAGTGGAGTTCAGAGCAAAGCGTTCAGCAAACAAGTTAGCTTTTCTTGCGGGATCATTGACGATTAAATCACCATCAATAATAGGGGGAATAGAAAATTTTGTACCAGAATTTAAAGAATTAATGGCACTGTAGAAACTCTTGTCAGAAACAGACATAGACGTAAGTTTTGAGGCTTTCGCTCTGTCAATTTCGGACTTTTCGTTTGAGATAATCTGATTAGATATTTTGTTGGCCTTTAGATATTGGGATCGATTAGTGGGAGTTTTGTTATGAATCCAAATATTAAATGATCTACGTTTGTTTCTAAGTGCCGTTTTGGCAGCTTTCGAATACAAGTATTTTTGTTTGGGTTTTACTATGGAGAAAGGGACAAATTTATTGATAGCAAATTGGATGGTTTCTGTAAAGTTTTGATCAGAAACATTTACATTGTCAGTGTAAAAACAATGACGGTCGAAAGGGAAACCATGGAAAAAATTTTGAAGACCACTCTTATCCATTTTTGAGTAGTGAAATATTTTACGGGGTTTGGGAGCTGTAGTTTTAAGTAAATCAGTTTTGATAACTGATGAGATTAAATAATGATCAGAATTTCCAATACTACCTTTCGCAACATCGACACTCGTAATATCTGGCATTGTGGTAAGATAGAGATCTAGTAGAAAACTATTATCACCGCCATTACGGGGAGTGAAAGTCGGGCTTTTAACAATTTGGAATAGGCCCTGAGACGCGGCAAAAATTTCTGCCAGTTTTCCACTATTGTCAACATCGTCGGTCGATTTGGAGAATTCCAACCATGATTTGTTGTGGACGTTGTAGTCACCGGTAACGATAATTTCACAATTAGGGGACTTTGCTCTAATCTCGTCCATAATTTTTGTCAGTATATTAAAAAAGTTTGGGTTACGTTTGTTGGGGGACCGGTATAAAGCTATTGTAAAACAAGTCATTTCTGGAAGACAAATCTTTAAAACCATTGTATTGAAGCCGTCACCGTGTAGTTCAAAATTTGGAAAGCGCGTGTACGCAACACTCTCATGAATGAATGCGCATACGCCCTGATGGAGTTTGAAAGCTGATTCGAGCCTATATTTGGAATTAAGCGATTCTATAAAGAGAAAATTTTCAGAAACTTGTGTTTCTGTAAGGAATAGAATGTTCGGTTTGTCGTGCTCAAGATGATGTTGCACGTGGTCATGGTTAACGTTCAATCCGCAGATGTTTTGAACATGTATTTTAAAATTTTTTATTGATTCATATATGTTTTGTCTCTGCAAATTCCGTGGACATGCCGCTTTATGGGCGGGTGGATTGCGCAAATTTGCTTTACCACTTGCAGACTTCTTTTTTTTCGGTTGTACTGCCATATATATATCAAAATGTTTATTTTATTTTTTTGTGTTTTATTTTAAAATGCATAACTAAGTAAAAAATCCTATCATACTACAAAATATGACATATGCCAATATTTCATGATAAGATGAAGAAATAATAACAAAATAATAAGTGAAAAACAAATTGTGAGAAATTTGCAGAAAACAAAACAAAACTAAATGCCATTAATCCAGCTGATGCAGCGCACCCTAGACGCACCGCCCACCACCTCAATCGAGGCACAAAGCCCACACATAACTACGTGTTGGTTCGATTCCTCGGAAGAGCTAATGAGCGGTACCGCTACGGTACCGCTACTGCCCAGCTAAGACTGGAAGTGCTGCCGTTGACTAATTAAAGTTCGTCCGCCAGCACCCTAAGATATCATCTTGGCTAATGACATCTCCTGCCATTGCCAGTGGTATGTGATATCTCACGCTAACTCATATGTCAATGGCAGGGACTGGAGTACGCAGGGTAGTCAGACCCGTAGATCAACATTGATCATAATCGATCAAAATCGATCCCTCCTGCGGCGAGATTATATTAAGTCATTAACCACGTCTGCCTCACCACTACTAAGGTGCTCCTCAAATAATAAATATATCGCTCCCTCTACTCCAACCAGGAATGTATTCTTCACCGGAAGTGCTCTTGGGATGCATTTCTTTGCAGTTAAAATGATGGCTCCTACGAACCTATCGTAATTTTTAGGAATGGGTTGGATCTAGTGAATCACTGCATCCATTTTTAGCCCAGTCAGTTTTGTTAAATTTGCATCTAGGTTGAAGAGTAGAGAGGAGTAGAGTTTACGTGTAGGATCTGCATACCTACCGCAAAAATTACTGGACGATGTTGAGAGCGTGGCAAACCTCGTAAGACAGCCCTAGATATAGGAATATGGTTACGTTGTTCGTTTTTTGTGGAAAAATAGAGGTCGTGATTATAATAACTTGGCCATTTAGCGGATCTAATTAGATTTTCATGTCTTTCGTATCATATACCAGGAGCATGTTGTCGATTGCTCCCGCCAGTCAGTTGTGTGCCATTGGGATTGTTATTTGAGTAGGACCACTGATTGTGATGGCTATTAAAGTGACCAACCTATATTGCTGGGTGGTGAAATAATGGTAGAGTATCAGCTGGCCACGCTGTATTTAGGCTGTGATCGATATATAAACAACAATAAGATGTATATCGTTGTCCGTCTCGTGTAAGTAAATGGGTGTAGTTCATGATTTTTGACTTAATATACGTGCCAGATCCATATGTTTGATGGTAAATAGCACTAATTAGTTTGTAACCAGCAATTTCTCCTCTAGAGGTAAGTTGCGTTTCATCTGTGGCATACGTTTTCTACCAGAATTACAACGTTGATATCGAAATAATAACATTAATACTCTTTCTAAGTGTTCAGTTTTTGATTTACTAATGCTTTCAATGTTCAATTGCAAAATACGGACTGAGGGTCCAATATTTTTTGTCTTATGGTGCTGAGAAGTACCGTTGTAATTGTGATTTTGGTTTGTTTGTATCACAGAACATGTATCATATGACGTTAAAAACATCACAAAAGAATTAGTAATTTTTGAAGCAACTAAGCAGAGTACAAATAATTTAGATTATACAATGCACTAATGACTATCACACCAACATCAATTGAATCGGAAAGAGCATTTTCTATAGTAGGAGTTATGGCGCCATTGACAACCTAGTTTTTTGAAAAATTGTTTAAAAATTAGTATTATGAATTTATTTTTGTTTTGTTTTTATGTATTCTTTTTTATTTAATTTTTGAAGTTTTTCTAATTAAAAATAATGGTAATTCAAAAATCAATAGCGCATTTTTTGTGCTGTTTTAATTTTACACATTTTTCTACCACCCAATTAGAAAATTCTAGCTTTTTAGCGTTTCCCGGGATTTTCCGGGATCCCGGGAATTTAACATTTTTTGTCCTGGCTTCCCGGGATTTGAATTTCTACGGGAAATGAGAAACCCAACTTTAAACTACTAACTTGCCAGAAAATCAAGTCTTAAAGGCAACACCGTCAAATTCATCGAAAAGATCCCAAAGATATTATTCCAAAACTATGAAGTTGAGTTAAGTAATCAAAAAACTCATCTTATTGTACTGCCATTAATTGCACAATCTGCATTCTAATAAATTCGTTTTTTACAAATAAAAATCAAAGAATAGTTTTATTTTATTTATATAATAATTATATAATCTACTTTTAAACAAAAAAAAGCAAACGAAAAATAGTACATTATTTAATTAGGAGCCAAAGTGATACTTTTTGTGTTGAGTCTATAGTTTGACGGCCGACCGCAGGGAGGCCGACAATTATAGACGAAACACAAAAAGTCACTTTAGCTCCGAATTAAATACACTATTTTTTCGGCAAACGTTTAAATTTTTTATAAATATGAATTTAATACATCTTTTACAACTTTTATACATCCTATACAACTTTTTATAAATATGAATTTGTATCGTCATAATTACTTCCAAAAAAGAGAAAAGAACATTTGTATGAATAAAATTTTTTTTATCAAAGCAGCCTTTTCAAAATTTCATAATATGAGAATTAACTTATTTTTTGTAGTCATGGCTATACAATATGTTTGAAAAAATAACAATCTAACAAATAACAAATGCTACTTTACAGCCTCCGTAATATAAAATAAAAATGGCGTTACTTTTGCTGCCGCTAGACGTTACTTTTGCTGTCAGGCTAAAAAGTAAGACTTTAGCTAACTCCCTAGCGGCAGTAAAGTTAAACTTTACAGCCGTTTGCCGAAAAACTATTTTAAAATTAATATTTTTTATTTTTTCATTTTTTTTTCATTTTTATATGTTTGTTAAATTTTAACTGAGACAAATTGTGATAGTTAAGTTAATTAAGGATTTAACTGGCATGTTAAACTAACCGACACTTGTGAAACCCAATTTCCTCAGTTAAGTGACAGTTATGTTAAATATAATTTAATTGAGAGAAACAAAAACGAAAATTGCAAACAAAATATTTTTATCATTCAATTTTCTCTCAGTTAAATTTAAGTGCCAGTTAACTAACTGAAACTTTAACTGAGGATGGTGAAACCGGCCCTAAAAGTATTATATAATAAAAAGAATATTTCTTATAAAAACAGCGTATAGAGAAAGCAAAAAATCAGTTCATTTTTTTAAAATACAACTAACAAGTGATGTCGAATATCTCTTTTAGGACCTAGCTCTCACACAACATCATGCTTACTGAGGTGTTAAAGGACATTTGTTAACCTTTGTGGATTAAAGTCAGTCGAAACTATTTATTCCGACAAATCAGTTGTTATGCCCAACAATTTTCGTTTGCATTGAAATTAAACAAAACATTTAACACATAAAACCTATATAAACTTCCCTTAATTTTTTTTTCCAACAAAGAAATCATTAAATAACTAATTATTGGTGAAGTCATATTAGATAAAAAAAAAGCCTAAACTTCGGAATAATTCCACCATCCTTGTTTTTGAGGTAACCTTTTGCATCTGCTTCTACCAGACTACCACTGAATAAATATCTAAGGAAGAGTAACTAGAATTTTTGAGTGAAGCATCTAATTTTTAGTATTGGTTAAGTTTGATGTCTTTGCATTCTAGCTGGGTGGTGCTAGAGCTGAAATATACAAATTGTGCTGCTTACAATTTGCATATTTATATTTTCAAAACAAATAAAAGAAATAATATATGTTACATATAAACATACACCTATTTTCAAGCGAAACTACTGTTGGTTTTTTGTAAATAAAATGGTACTGGATGATCCGATTTTAAATCGGTTTTCAGTTTTAAATAACTGAATATTGGTGGAGTATTTTGGTATATAATTTGTTATTTTATCTCAACTAAATCATTAAAAAATTTTAACTTAAAATTTGATATAAGTTTTATAATAGGAAAAAATCAAAAAATATCAGGAAATAATAAAATTTTTAATTTTATTTGATAAATAATTGACTAAATTGTTTAACAATATTTGATAATTTGATTAATTCATTAAATTTAATTAATATTAATATAATATAAAGTTAATATCGGATATGACCTTGTGCTGCAATCATTTCGCGCATTCTATTAGGCATTGAATTTAATAAATTGATGAAATATTGGCGAAAATCAACGACTCTCATCATGTTGTGCGCTCTCACAATAGCATCCCAGACCTCATCATTACTGTGAAACACTTGGTGTTCACTCCTAGCTTTGCCTTTGATCTCTGACACGACACTCTCAACTGATTTTATCTCTGGAGAGAGACTGAAAATACAAAAAAAAATGTATGGCTTCAAAGAGTTCTCCAAACAGGTCTTGTAGTCCAAATTCAACATTTTGCAAATCAAATTCAACTTTTGCAAATCAAATTCAACTTTTTTCAAATCAAATTCAACTTTTTGCAAATCAGATTCACTATTTTGCAAATCAAATTCAATTTTTTGTAAATCCAAGTCCAAAAATCGAAAAAATCGTTATTTTTTCAAATTTTGGCGATTATAACCCTAAAGGACTAGTTTTTTCTTTATACTTTCTTAGGACGGTTTTAAAGTAGACTAAATTTGCTACAATATGATACTAGAACTGTCTCTGTAGACCCAATAGTTTCCGAGAATAAGCCTCGAAAATCAGTATTTTTTCAAATTTTAGCGATTATGGCCCTACAGAACTAGTTTTTGAAAAAAAGTAGACTAAATTTGCTACAATATGATACTAGAATTGTCTCTGTAGACCCAATAGTTTCCAAGATTGAGCCTTTCAAAGTTTATCATTTTTTTAACTTCGCAATATTTTGCAATATTTTAGACATTATTTTAGTCACTCAAAAATTCATTCAGAATGACAGAATTGCAAAAAATTGCAAATTTCGAAAAAAATGATAAACTTTGAACTGCTTAATCTCGGAAACTATTGGGTCTACAGAGAGGGTCTACAAAATCTGCAAAAAATCAGAACTACCGGATTTGACGCATACTGTGATGTATAAAGTTACTGGACTAAAAACGGAATATGCAAAATGTCATGGACGAGGAACGCACAGATATACAAATCACATATTTCAAAAAATATTCGTGTAGTCACTCGTAATTATTCTTTCTTATATATTTATTCAATGGCTTCTATGGTAATAAAAAATGCGGCCCCTTAAAATGGGTGCTAATTGTATATGCGCCGAATAACCACCAATAACTGCTCAATTACTTTTAAAATGAAATATTTCGCATATTAATCGAAAAAATGTTATGGAAATGGGTGTCCAGGGGTTTCAAAGTGTGATGAACACAAATCTGATGTCAAATTTTAGAAATTCAAAATGGCTGATGGAAATCGAAAATATTACAAAAATAAGCAAAATAATAATTTTTTTCAAGACCTCCTTAAAATGTGTGGGAAGAGGTTGTGGGAAGAGTAACATAATATAAAAATAAAGGGAAACATATTATGGCTTGCACATGTTTACAATGTATTGAGCTGGTTAATACGCGTAATATAATAAACCAAATCTTGGTTCAGTCTAGGCATTTACAACTGGCCTAGACTGTAACGAAAGTTAACTAGCCAAGGTTTGGCTCGTCAATACGGGCCTGAGATTGGTTCGTTGTTTAATATTGGCAGCTCCTACGCGGGCTGATGTCAATAATAAAGAATATTTTCATAATTAATTAATTGTAATCTTTTAATTTCAGATAAAGCGTAATCCATGAATTTCCATTAAATATAGAAATTTCACGACTGAACAACTTATTTAAATAATCGAATTTTATCTAGAAAATCAACAATCAATTATGATAACGCATAGAGCTTGCACTCTTCAACGATTCTTAACTTATTCTAGCGGTTTCAAATTTACTGAGCTGTGAGTGAATTTCCACGTGCTGGGAGGTAACCAGCGTACCCTACAAAAACCAGCGTACCCTACATTGTGTACTCTACAAAATGTTGCGTATCATTAATAGTTTTTAGTCATTTTGAAGAAATGGCAATCTTTACAAAATTGCAAAAATGGTTTTTTCACTTGAAGCTCAATTTTTTTCAAAACTAAGCACTGTAAATTGGTCAAACTTCTAGAGCATATTACAAGTACATTAGAAAATAGACTTATGAAGTGGTGCCAAATATTTTTATCTGGGGTGGTAATTAAGGAGTTATTTTCACACACTTTTTTTTGCTTAAAACAATATGTAACAGCTTTATTTCGTCATAACTCGCTTAGTTTTGATGCTTAGTTTTGACTTTAATAAATAACAAACATAGAGGTTATTTTTTTTTTAATAAAATTTGTTGTGCAGTAGGAATTACAATATGTGTTACAATAACACATAAAAACCTTTTAAGACCAAGGTCCCACAACAACATACGTTCAAAGGTGTTGATGGAAATCTTTCTTTTTTTGTTTTTTTATATTTTATGTTAAAGAAAGGATAACTAAACAAAAATTCATATCACTGACAAAATATGACATAGGCCAATATTTTATGATAGAATAGAGAAAATAAAAGTAAATAGCAAACTTTTACAAAAATTTGCTGAAACAAAGCAAAAATGTAGTTGCCAATAATCCACCTGGTTGCATACTCCTTGATCCTGTGACGCACTGTCTTTCTTGACGATTAAAGCCCATACATAGTTATATGAAGGCTCGTTTCCTCAAGGCAGCAATAGCGTCTCATCATCAAGAATTATTTCATAGCTAAGATTGAGGGTGCTACCGTTGACTGAATACAGTTCATCCGCCACCACCCCTAAGATGTTACCTTGGCTAGTGATATCTCAGTGCTATTGCCAGTGGTATGTGATATCTCACGTTAACTCGTATGCCAATAGCAGTTGCTTGAGTACGCGGGGTTGTCACCCCCTTAGATCAAAATTAATAAAAAATTTTCAAAACAATAAAAACTAATCCCTCCATGCGGAGATAAAAACTAATCCCTCCATGCCATTTTAAGCACTTTTAAAAATGTTGTGCATATTGCCCCCAAAAATTGCAGTGTTTTTTGTTTATTTGTTGTTGAAACTTTCAACTTTGGCGTTTGACAAATCAAAGCAAAACTTTAAGAAGCTCTTAGTCCGTTTGTAATGGGTCTGCAGATACCATTCACCCATCATTTGTTTGGCATTTTATAAGCTAAATTTTCTATCTGCATAACTTTTTCGGCATGCTACTTACTTTTTGAGTAATTCATGAAAAACCGTTTGACGTGGTTTTCGGTAAAAAAATTGACATGTTCACTAGCGAATAAGTCAAAAAGTAATGACTTTCAGAAAAAATATTATATAAACAAAGAAGGCTTAGAATTAGTCAATCTATCTATTCTTTGACTTATTTTTAATGAAACATTTTTCACCCCCGAGAAGGGGTATAAAAAAAGTAGCACCCCTTTTCTCGAGGACGCAATTTGATACTTTGTTTCTTCCACACTCTTTTCAATACGTTCCACAAGAAATCATCGATCGGAGATTTTTTCCGAAGTTAAAATCTAATATGACTCCACTATATAACGATCGTATGTAATTAAAACGACTATAAGAATCAAAAGAAATGAGAAAATCAATTTAATGTTATATTTTCTTTATTACTTCGGTTTTGAAAAAAACTAAGTATTACATTCATGAGCCAAACGTGAAATTCTTACCCCCACTTTTTTGGCATTTCTCGACGTTTTAGGACCTACTGATTCTAAAAAAGCAAAAAAAAATGTATGTCTGTCTGCGGCCGTCACAACCGACGAAATCTAGAAAACCGCTGGACGGATTTCAAAAATTTCTTTTTTCTAAAAATAAGTTTACTCAATGGTAAGAGCCATAAGGACGAGGTGTTCGATAGCTGTACCGGAAGTGTGTCAAAAAAATCGTCAAGTGTGTCAAAACATGGAAATTTGCTTAAAAAACGTTAATTTTAAGTTATTACGAATAGAAAAATTGAGTTTGAAGAAATCGTGATGGTCGGGACTGGTATGTGAGACCAAAAACTAGATTATTGCATTATAAGATTGTCAACAAAATGTTGTCAAGCGTGTCAAAAGAAAGATTTTTATTTCTTTTTTTACCCAATTTTTTGGAAAAAAATAAAATTAATTTTATTTGTATGACATGAAATTTTATTATTATTATTGAGAATTATGGCATTATAAATTTGTCAAAAAAATGTTGTAAGTATGTCAAAAGAAAGATTTTACTTTGGATTATTTATTTTTTACCCAATTTTTTGGAAAAAAAACAGAGTGTGCTTACGACCGCACGGCAGAAGTAAAAACTTCATTGGCAATCGCAATCAATTGATATCGTATTAGTAGTATTTGGATCGTATTAGTAGAATAAATGAGAAACAAGTCAGAACGATAAACCGCTAACTACACACACTAACCTCACAATGTAAACCAAATAATTGTCAAAATAGCACTCATATGCCAATAGCAGGGACTAAAGTACACGTGGTTGTCACACCCATAGATCAACAAGTTTAAGTTTAACAAATCTTCCTGCGGAAAGCTAAGCAAATTCATTGGTATTAATGCGCATTGTTGCCGTTTGCAAATCACTATCGGCTAAGTGCCACCATTTTTAATTATTTTATATATCATTATTGCCATCCATGTTTAATCATACATAAGCTATGCTTCTTTGTATAGAATTTATGCGATTTCCATCTCGTAATTGTGAGCTTTCAATAGATATAATCGATTTTATCAAGTATCAAGTTAGAAGTATTAAGTCTTCACTTAATTTTAGAAACATGTATTACATACAATTACAAACCGACAACA
This sequence comes from Diogma glabrata, assembly GCA_963693315.1. Classification (NCBI taxonomy): domain Eukaryota; kingdom Metazoa; phylum Arthropoda; class Insecta; order Diptera; family Cylindrotomidae; genus Diogma; species Diogma glabrata. Next base: position 130,116 of record CAVNZG010001139.1, read on the forward strand.
TATTTAGTTCCAATGATTTGTTCCAAAATTCCAATACATATAGCTTTGATATACAAATGTAATTGTTTCAGGTTATACTATCTTTCTTACGTTATTTTTAATTTCATAAAAATTATGTTCAATAAAAAAAACATTGATCAAAGCAAACTGCCGTTTAAAACGATAGTTAAATGAAAAGCAAATTAAGCGTACACAACAACTCCCAAATTTTCATGATGATAATGTATAAAATGCATAAAGGACAAACAGACATACTTTCAATTTTATATATATTCAATATTTATTTAGTCTGATGGCTCTAATGCTCGGTTGCTTGAACATTTGTTAAATAAGACTTAGCTAAATTGTCAATAAGAAATATCTCAGAAACAGTTATTACGCCGTTTTTTGACAAGTATAAACAAAGATTTACCTAAATAACAAAATAAGAAAACTTATTTGAATCTATATGCTTTATTTAACGGATGAGGAAAATGGAAGTAATGAGGATATAGGGATAACTATACTAATTGTTTTAAATGACGAAGGACATTTTCTTTAAATGCCTGAGGGGCAAATTCATCGGGAAATACAGACGAGAGCATTGAGTTCCACAATTTGGCCACTTTTTTAAAATAATCTTTCTGGAAGGACACAGTTCTACAACGAGGTATTTGGACAACAAATGGATGGGATAACTCGGACCTCTTGTTTGTCGATTGTACTGAGCACACGATGGAAGGATATTTTATATTTCCTTAGAGGAGAATTCGCTAAAGTTATATTTATAGTAGATTGACAATTCAGCCACAATTCTTCTGTGCTGGAGTGAATCAAGCTGATCCGTTAGTTCGGTATTACCAATCAACCGTATTGCTTTTCCCTGACCAGAGTTTAGATATTTTATTGATGACTGACAAGTACCTCCCCAAACATGATAACAGTATTCCATATACATGGACGAACAAAGAACTAGAAGATTAGCAAAATTTGATCGGGATTGAAATAATTTTTACATCGACTCAAGAATCCTAATTTTTGCATTGCAGATTTAGCGAGGTTGAACACATGTTTATTCCATTTTAGGTTATTTTGAATATCCACTCCAAGAAGTCTAACTGATTCAACCTGACGCAATTCCACATAGTTTATCTTAACAGGAAAATTTTTATATCGCTCTATTCGTGACAAACGGCATAGTTTGGTTTTGGTTGGGTTAAATGAAACAAGATTACGGTCACCCCATTCTAATATACGATCCAGGTCTTTGTTGATAGAATCCATTAGCAGCTCTCTATCAGTGGTGACTGCAGTATGAGATCGAAATTTAGGAAATGCATGTGATGCATGCAATGTGTTATCATTAGCAAAACTATGGATTGAGTGGACTGTGGTAGTAAGTAAATCATTAACATATAGAAGAAACAAGGTTGGTGAGAGTGCAGAGCCTTGAGGAACACCAACATTGGTTGTGAAAATATTGCATGTGACACCATCTAAATTAATATGAAATTGGCGACCTGTACAGCAAAGTACAAATATTACATCAAAATCCAACTTCAATATAAATCTGAAAAACCTTCAAACTTTTTAAAAAATACAATACTAAATTTATCGTTCAATTCTGACGTAGAGTCTGCATCATTAATTGTTAGATTAATGAGCTAGATCTCCACTACATTTTAACCCGTCTAGTGTTTCTTTGTCAAACACGTAAACACCAGAAAATATTGCATAAACTCTACCTTCAACTTTTTCACAATGTTCTGGTGATAATTCTTCTTGTTCGCAGAATTCAAATTTAAAGGTAAAACTCGAAACATTAAATGATAACCAAATTGCTAAAATACCAAACGAATCGTATGTTAATCCAAATTCAACCCCGTTTGTAAGCAGTCTTATAGAAAATGCTCAATTATCCAAATCAGGTATCCAAAGTATCTAGAAAACAGAAATTCTAATTCTAAAGCCCAATTCATCCCTCCTTGTAAACAATATTACAGAAAATGTTCTTTTCTATAAGAAAATGTTCTACAATCTAAATCAGTTACACAAAGTATCCAAAAATCTCCGACTAACAAAACTAGGTCAAAAACGCCAGACAATAATCCAGACAAATCACAAATTTTATCAGAAATTATTTCAACGCCAATTCTGTATTTCGAAGTTCTAAAACAAAATATTTCCTAAGGTTTGAAACATATTTCTATAAAAACTTTGAAAACCACTCAAATTTCTTCAAAATCAACAAAATTTAAAACTAAAAATTATACGTCTTATAAGCTGCAAACGATCACATTGAAATGTCATACTAATTTTATTTGTCACAAGTTTTAGTTGGACTATCTGCTCAATTTTAATGTTTGCCTCGTTTTACCCTCAAGTATAATATTTTCCTCGTGTCGATATCACACAAAGTCATAATAACCGAATGCAGAGGAACTTCTTTTTTTATACAGCGTATCAGTGAAATGGTGGCTGGAACCTATAGTCCCGAAATGCTTATATTCACAAACCTTAAAACTCCCATAGTCCCATCTACACCTTAGAACGCATGTTGTTGTGAAACCTAGGCTGCAAAAGTATTTATGTGTCGTTGGGACGTTTATGGTGTAGTGCCAAATATTATAGCAACACTACTATATAACTAAAGGTAGTGCCAATTGCTGCTCTAACAATACTTTATGGCTGTATGTAGTGTAATTATTCCTTGTACAGCACTTATATTTAAATCGTAGGATACCAAACAGACCACTTCTGTTAGTAGAAGGTAGTACACAACAATAATTTATAAATAACTGAGCTGTAACACTTTATTCCATATATATATATATATATACATACATAAGTTTTATAGGTTGATTATACGATCATTGATTATTATTAGTTGTTGTTCTGACTTATTGTTATTAATGAATAAATGTTCACTTGTTTTGATTCAATAATATTCACTTGATTCACTCAAAACTTAAATTGGAATTTCACTTAACTACTGATTCTGATGGTTTATTTGTTTATTTGTCTTAATGATTAATTTGTTGATTAAAAAGACTTATTTGACTGACTTTTGCTTTGTTTATGTAAAACTATTTGATTTTGTGTGACTGACTGAGTTTAAATTAATTAATTAATTGTTGATCGATTTGAATTTGCTCAAACGACCGTTTAATTGATTTTTTAGAATAGACTCACTTGATGGATTTTTCCGACTGCCCTTAAATTAATTAAATTATTGTTACTGAACGACTGTCCGATTATTCATTAAAATATTACTTATATAATTAAAAAATGATTACTCGTTGATTATTGTTTTTGAAATCGAAACAACTGACCTACTGATTTTGTTTTAATTAAATTTTATTTAATGCCAATGTCGCGAATTGATTTTATTTAAATTAAACGATATTAAAATATATTTTAAAATAACCCAGAAAAAGGTAAATGAAAGGTAGGTTATGAAATATTTGTTTTCAATTTTAATAGAGTTTTAGGTCAATTGTTTTTATATTCATGGGTAGGAATTTAGAAGATATTGCGAATATACTTTGAGAGGTTGTTGTAGGAAAACTATGTAATTTGTTTTACTACAATGGTATATTTTGTGTGTGTTTATGATAGGTAGCGATCTCATATCCACACAACTTACACAATTTGTGCAAGGTAAAACACAATTTGTGGCTGTCAGTTTTAGAAATTTGTGCAATTTGAGGAAGCGTTATAAGAACAGCATTTGTGCAAGCAAAACAATAAATTAAGTTTGACACATTGTACATGTACAAAAATTAAATAAATTTAAACTAATTTCAAACTAACATAAATAAAATATACCGAAATTGTTAAAAAAATTATATGTACTCTGAATTATAAATAAATTAACGATATTTAGCACCAATTTTAATTTGTTTTGTTTACATACCCTAAAACTTATGTCAAAATACCTGCACAAATAATTTTTTTTCTGCCACAAGACATATTTTTGTGTAATTTGTGTTGCACAAATTACACAAATTGGGATTTTAAGAACAGCAATTGTGTACGCAACACTTGCCGCAATTCATATAAGAACAGCAATTTGTGTAAGTTGTGCAATTTGTGTAAGTTGTGTGGATATAAGATTACAGCCATATATTGTATCTCCCATTATTCGTCTCTTTTAAAAAAAAACATAACTTTAATGAATCATATTAAGTATTAACATCGTTTTGAGACCACTCCATTTTTGCAGACTGTCTAAATCTTCATAACATAATTAGAAGTAAATTTAAATAGTTGAATTTCAAATCACCTTTGCCGTTAATCCTATTTATTATTTATTTACTCCCCACATCTGACTCATTATCTTTAAATACTCGAAATTAAATAGGGGTAATTTTTTATATCAACAACATTTCTTGCGTTTCCTTCTCAGTGAACCTGAAAGTAGAAAATAAACATAGAAAAACAAATGAAGGAAAAACAGTCATAAATTATTAAGAAAAATGAACAATAAGAAATTGTTTTTTGGTCCACCAGCAAGAAGCACAACTAACAAAAAACGAAAATTAATTGAAACAATAACGTGCGTGAGAAATAAAACAGGAAAAAAGCTTTCATTTATTTTTGGTAAACAATGAAAATGGTTTTACATTTATTTCTTTATAAGCCGATGTCATTTGTCTTCTTTTGCAAGATACATTTCTTAATTCCAAGTAGAACAGTTTTTCAGTAAATGTAAAACCATCCTTATATTAAGTTTTGACTATTTTGAGTCCCTTAAATTTTATTTGGAAGAAAAGTTCTGATCAAAATACCTGCGAGGTATATGTAATAAAATTATAGTTTATAGTTTACGTTTAGTTATCTTACTAATTAAACGAGCAATAATTGTATATTTGTAAATTTTTTCTCGAAAACTGCACTATATTTTTTTTTTGAAAATTGGCATACTACCATTTTCCGATGTGAAAAAAAAACGATCTAGATAGGTCGCGACTTTGGGAAATTAAGGAAAAACAATTTTCATATGAATGACGTCACAAATGCTGCTCAGTAAAAAATGTTGAGTTAATTTATGATACATTACATGCCCAGGGGAGAGTGTTTCATTTCCGCGAAACGCCTAGACCATTTCAAGATATGACCAGGCGAACTTGCTACTTGCTTAGTATTTTATTCATTGTATTTTCACAGTATTTTATTCAAATATAAGAATTTAAAATAAATTTAAAACATGAACTTTAAATTTATATATGAAATTTTATTTCTAACAACAATAATGTCCAAAGTTAAATTAATGAGATTTTAACAAAAATCACACTAAAAAACATAATTACTAAATGATTTTTACTGTCCAACTGATCGGGAAGTCATATTTCGGGTTGGAGTTATTGAAAGACAGTAATAAAATAACTGTAAGACAGTAAAGTTACGACTGAAATAGCTTAGGAATTGATAGATACGGCAATTTTTATATAGTAATTGATAAATATTAAGATACGACATGACATATAGAGTAATTTTTTAATGAAAAAAGAAATCAAATGTTTTAATTATATGAGAAAAATATCCATCGACAATTTTTATATCATCTTAAATTCGTAACTGATTTTTGACAAAAAAGTAAGTTACCACCTCTGTGTCTAGCTTTAGCAACGCAGTATTTTTTGTTTTATTTAGTTTTCGACCAAAGGGCACAATTAATTATATTCAAAAAAATTGATTAAAATCAAACGATTTAAATTGTACCAAATTCGGTACAATTTAAATGGTTTGATTTTAATCAATTTTTTTGAATAGGCAGTATTTGTTGTTGCATTTTATTGTTGTCTTATTTTTAATAATATTATTGGACTTGACTTGACTAAGTTTTTAGATTTGATTTTGGTTTCGTTTATTTTAAAATTTGGTTTTGGGTTCGGTTTCGGTTTCATGATTTTTAAAATTTGGTTATGATTTTGATAAAATTTTTAAAACGAGGTTTTGGTTTTGGTTTTACTGATTTGGTGTGGTTTTCTGGTTTCGCGGTTTTGGTTTTGATTTTCAAAAACCGGTTTGCAGCCCTGGTCGATAGTATAGAATAATTTGTCGATATAAATATATGCAATCAATGCATTATAAGTTTGTGAAAAAAATATTGTCAAGTGTTTTCGAAGTGTGTCAAAAGAATGATTTTCATTTTTTTGGATAAAAATAAATTTAATTATTTGTATGACATAAAATGTGATAAAATTGGCCATGGAAATTTTTGATTTTATTGTAATTTTTGGAAAATTTGTGGTATTTTGAAAAAAGTTTATATTCTTGATTTTGTTATAATTTTTGCCATATTTTTATGAATTTTGCAAAAAGTTTCAATTTTTGAATTTGTAAATAATGAATTTTGCCAATATTTTTAGAATTTTGAAAAAATGTTTCGTTTTTTTGGTTCTGTAAGAATTTTCGGAATATTTTTTAGGATTTTGAAAAAGGTTTAAATTTTTGATTTTATTATAATTTTTGAATATTTTTGGAATTTTGAAAAAAGTTTGTATTTTTGATTTTGTTATAATTTTTTGGTATATTTTCTGAATTTTGAAAAAAGTTTGTATTTTTGTTATAATTTTTGCAATATTTTATTCAATTTTTGAATTTTGAATTTTTGCAATAATTTTAGAATTTTGAAAAAAGTTTCAATTTTTGATTTCGTAAAAATGTTCGGAATATTCTTAAAATTTTGAAAAAATTTAAATTTTTGATTTTATTATAATTTTTTGGGATTTGGAAAAAAAATTTGTGTTTTTGATTTTTGTTATAATTTTTGCAATATTTTTAAGACTATTAAATTTTTGATTTTATTATAATTTTGACAAAAACATCAAAATCCTTAACCCAGACCGAAGCATTGATATTTTAGTGCCTTGAGATTCAAGCCCCTCCATATTTTGACATCCAGTTTTTCAGCGGAAATTATTGTATGAACCAAAAAATAATAATTATAATAATTTATTTTGAACAAAGACCGTAATACCTTAATTAAATTAATATTTTAATTAAATTTTATTGCCACCAATAATGGTATTACAAATAATTTATTTTAACACTATGCATTTCGATATGTTCACATATCATTATCAAGTGTATACTAAAAGTATACACTTGATAATGATATGTGAACATATCGAAATGCATAGTGTTAAAATAAATTATTTGTAATACCATTATTGGTGGCAATAAAATTTAATTAAAATATTAATTCAAAAATAATAACTTTTGTGAAATAAAAATAAATAATAATTTACCAAGTGAAATTAAAATGAAATTAAAGTTGTTTTGCGAAAGCGATTAAAAAACTGTCTTTCTTTTCACCGAGCTAAGCTCGGTCTCCTGGTACTATAGTTTAAACCAGGTGTGCCCAAACGCGTCGATCGTGATTGACTGGTCGATCGCAAAGAAGTTTTAAGTTGATCGTGAGAAGTTTCTTTTTCCATATAATTCCATTTCCTGCTTAGCATTGACTTCTACAACATAAGAGGTCTCAATTCGAATCTAAACGAGCTTCATCACTGCATCGAAAAAAATAAACCTGACATATTGTTTTTTATCGAAACAATTGTCAGTGGCAGAGCATCGAAATTGGATCTCGATAAATACCGGATACCTAGTTACGAATTGGAACATTCCTTTTATAACAATCATGGTGTCTGTGTATTTGTTCGAGATTCACTTTCATGTATGAGAATTAAGGCCTACGAGTTGAACTCTAAGCACCATAATTCTATAGCACTGAAGATCTCAGGTGTTGATGAAACTATGTTTATAATAGAATTATACAGATCCCCAAATTCCCCCCCCCCCCCCAGGATGTCCCTTTTTCGATCAAATATCTAGACAAGATTACCACGGACTACCCCAAAGCAAGACTGGCCATTCTTGGAGACTTTATTATTCATAATAAAGAATGGCTTAAGTTATGGCTTAAGCACTGACGACGTAGGAAGACAAGTTGAACTGATACTCGCACATTATCATTGTTTGACCCAAATGCTAGAGCGTTCCACTAGAATCCCAGATAATTCACATCATAACAATAATTTGCTGGATTTGTTTTTGATACTCGAACAAAATACTACGAAGACAAAAGTTGAACAAACCTTCGGAACATCGGACCAAACAAGAGCTGCCGAGTTATCCCATCCATTTGTTGTACAAATACCTCGTTGTAGAACTGTGTCCTTCTAAAACGACTATTTTAATAGAGTGGCCAAATTATGGAACTCAATGCCTTCCTCTGTATTTCCCGATGAATTTTCCCCTCAGGCATTTAAAGAAAATGTCCATCATCATTTAAAAAAATTAGTATAGTTATCCCTGTATCCACATTCCTTCCATTTTCCTCATCTCCTTCCTTTATAGTTGACATGGTATCTTCGGATATTCAAAGAGTATAAATAATGAATATTTAATATTTAGTGTGCTAAACATGTCTAACTAATTAATAAAAAAAAAAAAATATATATAGAAATGTATCATTATCAGCAATTTAGTAATGATTTGGAAAGCATTTTCCTGCAATTGAAACAAAGATTTGTAGACTTTGAAGTATAAGTGTGAATAATTAAGGCTGTATTCTAAACGACGACTAAATTGTACTAAACTGCTAAATCTAAATTTAATTTTACAAAATTACCGAATTTTAATTTAAATTAATATAATCAAGTTGTCAGATATTGTTTAACGTATGAAGAAATTTATACCAAATTATTTAGAAAAAAATGTCGATTTAGTCAAATAAAAACGTTGACTAAATTTATTTAGCACGTTTAGTACAATTTAGCATCAATTAGAACGCAGTCTAAGTCTAATAATTAAGTCCAATTACTTCATTTTGCCTTCACCATTTTCTAAAATAAATTTAGAAAATACGGCTGTACTATTTGGAATAATTTAGTATGGATGTAGGTAGCTTAGAAATGCAATTAAATGAATTACAGAGTGACACTAGCTTGAAATCGCGTGATCAATTTGCTACATGGAACTATATTTCCACTGCAAAATATCCAATTTTAAAAGATGTCTTTCTTGGAATGCATTCATGGTCTGAGTCCACATATTTATGTGAACCGTCATTTTTTCATATGAATTATGTAAAAACTAAATACCGTACACGTATGTCTTAAAATCATCTTGATGATTGCTTTGCGTTTAGCTGTAAGTAATTATGGACCCGAATACTCAAAAATAGCTGATGATATTTAATTTCAATTATCTCATTAAATAAAGAATTTTTTTTTTAAATGAAAACAATTTTTTTATTTACTACATTTTACTATAGCACGCCAATTATTCTAATTTTGGTCGATCGCCATTCGTTTGGAAAAAAAGTTGCTCTTTGGTGGGGTCGAAAAGGTTGAGCACCCCTGGTTTAAACTATAGTTTAGTTTTATAGTTTACTTTAAACTTATAGTTTTTTTACAACCAAACTAAATTTTGTCAGTTATGATACAGTTGTTCGCAGAGGCGTCAATTGGGTAGGGCTGGGGGGGGGCATTGGCCCCCCCCAAGGATTTGATACTATCAATACATCGATTCAATAAAACCATCCAATCGTTTACACTATATAAAAATTATACACTATAAAAATTTCAATGCACTGTTATTTTGTAAATTCGTCTAATTTTTAGAAGATTTACTTAGCTAATATACCAATTTTATCGCATACTATTAATTAAAATATATCTGATAATAATTACGTTACAATTAATAATTACGTTACATATTATTTTGGCCCGACTAAAGTACGGTTCACCACAATATTCAAACAGTTATCGTTCTTTGTATAGACTAGAGCGCCGCCGATACGAAAGGCGGTCGTATTGCATCTAATCTTCTGATGAAATCAGTTTTATAAACAGAACACGATCGTTCTTCTAAAAACGCCGTGGGTGCGTATTTTGACAACATTCTATCGTACGATAGTGTTTTGTTTATAAGATATTCGTGTCTAAGCCAGAGGAAACAAAACATTTCATTAGTATAGGGTTCCTCGAGAGTTCATAGTGCAGTATTTAACATTCAAATTTCAATTGTTATTGGTCATTGGTAACTTATATAAACTTAAAAGTAAGTACACGCAGGAGAACACAACCTAATTATATCCCACTTATTTGGAGAACCCTGAATGTTTGGCCCTGTTTTTTTAACTATATCATATTGTACAAACTTTATAAGACTTTTTTAAAAACAATAAATTAAAAACATTTCTAATTGTAAAATCCTATAACATATCGGTTTTCTTGATAGTTGTGCTAATTTTTATAAAATGAATGAAAATAATTACGAGAGTAATTTAAATTTTTTGTGTTATTTCCAGTGATTTTATAATAGTGAATGTTTTATAATGGACAAGCAATATTTTCTAAAGACACGAACAAATATTTAAGTTATGTAAATATTTTCAAAGTATGGTATGAAAACTTGCTGACAAATTCTTTTCGCTATATGGACTATAATTTTTAATTCATAAAATAGCAAAAATTATATGTTTGGTTGGTTATAATAAAATCCAAAACGTATCCTAAACGTCAATCTTTGTTCATTTTTTTTATACAGTCACAGGGAGGGAGAAACTATTATTTTTTTTGTGGTATGTTTTTCTTATAGATTTAAAAGAAGCTCGCAATATAATTGTACAATTTTGAATCAAATGAAAAATTTACGCACGTTTTATGGGTAGTAAACTGACCAGACGTCCCACGCTGCGTGGAAATGTCCCACATTTGATTGCGTTGTCCCACGGAGAAATTTGTCCCACGAAGCGTACCACGAAACAAATATTTCCACCCACATTTGCCCGCATTATCGAAATAATCAAATAAACCTTATATCTACCTACGTACAGTTTGCACAATATCTTAGTCAAAGCAATGGCTTCACTGTTTTTTCTTGCAATTTGTATAAATGTTATGTATATGTTGATTTATCTATATTGAAGAGAACAAACTAGTGCGATATTTTTTTTTACTAAATAGTGTTTTAACTATAATTTTTCTTAGAAATACTAAACTCAGTTTTTTTCACTTCAATAATTTACATTTTGTTTTGCGAATATCTTTTGATGTCTAACAGATCTATCTCAACGAAAAGGTTTCTTTGTTTATAGAAACATCTCCCCGGTGTATATACGATAGATCGAAAGTATATTATGAAAAATAAAATACAAAATAATATACTTAAAAAGTCGCAATTTTCCGTATAAATTCATAAACATTTAAATTTTCAAGAGCCAGAGTTTTCGAGCACTATCATTTTAATCCTTTGAAATAATATTCAAAAAATTAAAATGTAAAAAAAAATGATTTTACTCCCTTGGAGCAGATTACATTTTCCTGTTCTTTTATTCGATTTATGAATAGTCCCTCTACGTCATCCTTTATATTCATTTTTCTAACAATACATGAATAATTGAACGAATCATTTAAAGCATTTTACGTTGGAAAGCATCAAATTTGAAGCAAAAATAAAAGTTTTGAGTATTTGAAAGAAAATATTTATTTCAATTTAGTAACAAGAATGATATTTTATTATTTTCACTTCCTATATGTGGGAGTGTTATATTTTTTTTAAGCTACGCACCCTGAAAGGACAAAGTAAAGGAGTGATATAAGTAGCGTTTCAAACTCTGTTTAAAACACACTTTAACTAGGTAGCTCTAAAGTAAAATTATTATTTTCTAATTTATAATTTTTTTTTTCTCAATAAAGAACAAACAAAGTAGAGAGCATAAAAACTTGATAAATGGTATATATTTGCAAAAGATAGAACGAGAGGTATACAGTATACCTCTTATACTTACAGAATACAGAAAAGATATTAATTATTTAGTAAAATTAAAATAAATTGCTTCAATTGTTTTGCAGTCTTTACTTGTGTAACAAAAGTTTTAAGCTACTATAAAAGGTAAATTTATACTAATTTTTAAAATAATATTTAAAATGTTCTCCTGCAAATCAAGATGGATAGAAAACGTTTACGTAAATTCTCATACGATATTGAATTGGACTATCCTTTTATAAAAAAATCAAAATATAACGACGCAAAGGTTTATTGTATTACCAGTCGGAGTAAATTTGCAAACTAACAG
>CAVNZG010001139.1:142391-304194 GCA_963693315.1 Diogma glabrata
TCAAATTTTACACATAATCTTTTTATGGCTATTGACACGAAATGGGAGGGTGTCGATTAAAAAATTTAAATTTTTTGTTTTAAGGTCCAGAACAAAACCTTTCAACTTTCAGTGGCCGGTGAGTTTTCTGCATAGGATCTTTATGAAACTTTGGCAAATGATACAGGTTCACTTGAAAATGGAAGATCTGGATTCATTTCCAATTTGGACAAAATGGCGGGGGGTCTCCCGAACACCTCTAAGTTTAAATCTTGAATAACTTCTGATCTCCGGATATGATCTTATTGAAACTTAGTATATAAGGTTTTAATACTGTGTCCAATATTTCTGCATACCAACTTCCGGTTTGTCACTTCCGGTTAAAAAGTTTTTTTTTCAGGTGTTTATCCCTACTGTAGCCTACAATTACCGATCGATTTTCAGGAAACGTTGCGAAAAGCTTTTAAATAACATGAGAAAGATTTTATCAGCTTTTGGAGCACATTGGATAAAGGGTTGGGGGTCCACCATACAACAGGTGGTTTTTTCCACAAAGTATTTATGTTTGTTGGGAGCACACAGCATTCGTTCGTGAACGAATTTTGATGACACTTTGGAAAAAGATGCAAACATGTATAGCAAAGAACTGATTAGTTTTTGAGCGATAGTGAACAAAGTGGTGGGGGGTCCGTGGAGCACCTGTTTTTTTGAAAGCTCTATAACTTCTGTACCTGATAAGCGAATTGGATGAAACTTGGTACATGAGTATGTAGTACGGTTTACAATAGTTCTGCATCCCAACTTCCGGTTTTTCACTTCCGGTAAAAAAATTTTTTTGTACTTTTTTGAAGTTTTTTCAGTGTCTTTATGCACACTACAGCCTACAATAATGAAGTGATTATGATGAAACTTATGGAATAGGGTTTCAATCAGTGTGAAAAGATTATTATCATGTTTTGGGACACATTGATCAAGGTGGTGGGGGGTCTACCATACAAATGCTGACTTTTCACACTTTGTTTTTTAAGTTTGTTGGGAGCATACAGACTTCATTCATTAATTTATTTTAATGAAACTTTAGAAAAAGATGGAGACCTAAGTAACAAAGAACTGATTAGTTTTTGGATAGTATTGGAATAAGTGGTGGGGGTCCTCCCGAACACCTGTTTAATGTGTCACACTTTTTTCAGTGTTTGTTGGGAGCACACAGCATTCGTTCGTGAACGAATTTTGATGACACTTTGGAAAAAAATGCAAACATGTATGGCAAAGAACTGATTAGTTTTTGAGCGATAGTGAACAAAGTGGTGGGGGGTCCCTGGAGCACCTGTTTTTTTGAATGCTCTATAACTTCTGTACCTGATAAGCGAATTGAATGAAACTTGGTACATGAGTATGTAGTACGGTTTACAATAGTTCTGCATCCCAACTTCCGGTTTTTCACTTCCGGTAAAAAAATTTTTTTTGTACTTTTTTGAAGTTTTTTCAGTGTCTTTATGCACACTACAGCCTACAATAATGAAGTGATTATGATGAAACTTATGGAATAGGGTTCCAATCAGTGTGAAAAGATTATTATCATGTTTTGGGACACATTGATCAAGGTGGTGGGAGGTCTACCATACAAATGCTGACTTTTCACACTTTGTTTTTTAAGTTTGTTGGGAGCATACAGACTTCATTCATTAATTTATTTTAATGAAACTTTAGAAAAAGATGGAGACCTAAGTAACAAAGAACTGATTAGTTTTTGGATAGTATTGGAATAAGTGGTGGGGGTCCTCCCGAACACCTGTTTAATGTGTCACACTTTTTTCAATGTTTGTTGGGAGCACACAGCATTCGTTCGTGAACGAATTTTGATGACACTTTGGAAAAAAATGCAAAAATGTATGGCAAAGAACTGATTAGTTTTTGAGCGATAGTGATCAAAGTGGTGGGGGGTCCCTGGAGCACCTGTTTTTTTTAAAGCTCTATAACTTCTGTACCTGATAAGGGAATTGGATGAAACTTGGTACATGAGTATATAGTACGGTTTAAAATAGTTCTGCATCCCAACTTCCGGTTTTTCACTTCCGGCAAAAAATTTTTTTTTTGTACTTTTTTGAAGTTTTGCCATTGTCTTTATGCACACTACAGCCTACAATAATGAAGTGATTATGATGAAACTTATGGAATAGGGTTCCAATCAGTGTGAAAAGATAATTATCATGTTTTGGGACACATTGATCAAAGTGGTGGGGGGTCTACCATGCAAATGCTGACTTTTCACACTTTGTTTTTTAAGTTTGTTGGGAGCATACAGACTTCATTCATTAATTTATTTTAATGAAACTTTAGAAAAAGATGGAGACCTAAGTAACAAAGAACTGATTAGTTTTTGGATAGTATTGGAATAAGTGGTGGGGGTCCTCCCGAACACCTGTTTAATGTGTCACACTTTTTTCAATGTTTGTTGGGAGCACACAGCATTCGTTCGTGAACGAATTTTGATGACACTTTGGAAAAAGATGCAAACATGTATGGCAAAGAACTGATTAGTTTTTGAGCGATAGTGAACAAAGTGGTGGGGGGTCCCTGGAGCACCTGTTTTTTTGAAAGCTCTATAACTTCTGTACCTGATAAGCGAATTGGATGAAACTTGGTACATGAGTATGTAGTACGATTTAAAATAGTTCTGCATCCCAACTTCCGGTTTTTCTTTTCCGGTAAAAAAAAATTTTTTTGTTCTTTTTTTAAGTTTTTTCAGTGTCTTTATGCACACTACAGCCTACAATAATGAAGTGATTATGATGAAACTTATGGAATAGGGTTCCAATTAGTGTAAGAAGATAATTATCATCTTTTGGGACACATTGATCAAAGTAGCGGGGGGGTCTACCATACAACTGCTGACTTTTCACACTTTGTTTTTAAAGTTTGTTGGGAGCATACAGACTTCAGTCATTAATCAATTCTAATGACACTTTGAAAAAAGATGGAAACTTAAATGACAAGGAACTGATCAGTTTTTGGACAATATTTCGATAAGTGGTACGGGGTCTCCCGAACACCTGTTTACTGTGTCATCATTTTTTCAATGTTTATTGGGAGCACACAGCATTCGTTCGTGAACCAATTTTGATAACACTTTGGAAAAAAATGCAAACATGTATGGCAAAGAACTGATTAGTTTTTTTGAGCGATAGTGAACAAAGTGTAGGGGCGTGTCCCATACACCTGTTTTTTTTTAAGCTCAATAACATCTGTACCTGATAATCGAATTGGATGAAACTTTGTACATAAGCATTTAGTATGATTTACAAAAATTCTGCATCCCAACTTCCGGTTTTTTACTTCCGGTAAAAAAATATTTTTGTTAATTGTTGGCAGTTTTTTCAGTAACTTTATGCACACTACAGCCTACAATAATGAAGTGATTATGATAAAACTTATGGAAAGGTTTCAATTAGTGTAAGAAGATAATTATCATCTTTTGGGACACATTGATCAAAGTGGCGGGGGATCTACCATACAACTGCTGACTTTTCACACTTGGTTTTTAAAGTTTGTTGGGAGCATTCCGATTTTCTGATTCATTAATAAATTTTAATGGCACTTTGAAAAAAGATAAAGACTTTATTGACAAAGAATTGACTAGTTTTTGGACAATATTGGGATAAGTGGTGGGGTCCTCCCGAACACCTGTTTATTGTTCCAATGTTTGTTGGAAGCATACAACATTCGTTCGTTAAGTAATTTTGATTACAGTTTGCAAAAATATGCAAATATGTATGGCAAGGAACTGATTAGTTTTTTTAGCGATAGTGAACAAAGTGGTAGGGGGTCCTCCAAGCACGTGTTATTTTGGAAGCTCAATAGCTTCTGTACCTGATAATCGAGTTGGATGAAATTTGGTACATACACATTTAGTACGGTTTACATCAGTTCTGCATCCTAACTTCCGCTTTGTCACTTCCGATAAAATTTTTGTTTACTTTTTCTCGTACAACAGAATTTATGTTTGTTGGGATACTACTGCCTGCTTTAATACTTTTATTATTAGAACAACGAAGTCCATAATATTGGTTAGCTTTTAATTAAAGTATTTTATGGATATTAGCTCATTATATATCCAGAACTCTATGTTTCCAGAGCTGTGGTGAAGTCAGCCTATGCATCAGCGTCGCAATATTTTTTTTATTGAAAGAGATAATTAATTTTTTTAACCTCACTATTTGTGATTTTCGAAAGTTAGTAGGTATATTCCACACTAGCCTAAGTCACGTGTGCAGTTATTATTGAATGTTTCCAATCAATATGAAATCAATTTTACGACATAAATGTCAGGTAAATTAGTGAATCGTATGAATTTTTCAATTCGAAATCAGTTTTTAGGTTTATCTGAATAAACCTTATAGTTATTTGTTAATAAAAACAACTTTTATCTCTGAACGTGTTTATATATATATATCTGTAGGTGGGAGGTAAACTACACCAAGTCCAATTTTTTCAAAATACGTTTTTTTTCTACTGTGAGAATCAGGATTTTGTTCTCTAGCGAGAGGTTAAAAGCACTGAGTCCTAACTATTGTAGTTTTTGAGATAGAACAATTTTAAATAGTCCAAGTCCATAGTAAATAGTCCATTTTCAAACAGTTTTTTGGCTTTCCTGTAAAATTTTAAAAATGTGACTTGGTGTAGTTTACCTCCCACCTACAGATATATATATATATATATATATATATATATATATATATATATATATATATATATATATACATATATATATATATATATATATATATATATATATATATATATATATATATATATATATATATATATATATATATATATATATATATATATACATATATATATATATATATATATATATATATATATATATATATATATATATATATATATATATATATATATATATATAAATATATATATATATATATATATATATATATATATATATATATATATATATATATATATATATATATATATATAAATATATATATATATATATATATATATATATATATATATATATATATATATATATATATATATATATATATATATATATATATATATATATATATATATATATATATATATTTATATATATATATATATATATATATATATATATATATATATATATATATATATATATATATATATATATATATATATATATATATATATATATATATATATATATTTATATATATATATATATATATATATATATATATATATATATATATATATATATATATATATATATATATATATAAATATATATATATATATATATATGTATATATATATATATATATATATATATATATATATATATATATATATATATACATATATATATATATATATATATATATATATATATATATATATATATATATATATATATATATATATATATATATATATATATATATATATATATATATATATATATATATATATATATATATATATATATATATATATATATATATATATATATATATATATATATATATATATATAGTATTATATATATATATATATATATATATATATATATATATATATATATATATATATATATATGTGCAATATTGCAATATTGCAATATTGCACATGAAGTCGGTCTCAACATTAATATCAGAAAAACAAAGGCTATGAGATTGAACACCAAAACGATAACACCAATTACCATCAACAATACACAAGTGGACGAAGTTGACAAATTTGTGTACCTTGGTTGTACTGTAGCAAAAACAGGCGGGACTGAAGAAGATATCAGTCAGCGTATTAACAAAGCCAGAAATACGTTCAATATGCTTCACAAGATCTGGAATGCATCCGTCCTGTCAAGAAAGACAAAGCTACGAATGTTCAATGCATGTGTCAAGTCAGTACTGCTGTATGGGTGTGAAACGTGGAAACAAACAAGAAAGATCACAAATAAACTACAGGTGTTTGTGAACAAATGCCTGAGAAGACTGATCAAATGCTTCTGGCCAAACACCATCAGTAACCAAGAGCTTCTACGGCAGACAGAGCAGCTAGACATTGAGACCGAGATAAAACAAAGAAAATGGAGATGGATAGGACATACACTGAGAAAATCAGTCGAAGATATAACAAGGATGTCCCTAGAGTGGAATCCACAAGGTAAAAGGAGAGTTGGAAGACCACCCATGACATGGAAGAAAACGGTGCTAGCTGAAGCAAAACAAATTGGCAAGACATGGGGTGAACTGAAAGCGATTGCCCCAACAGAGTTAGATGGTCCAGTCTAGTAGACGCCCTATGCTCCTAAATGGAGATAAAGGAAAAAAAAAAAAATATATATATATATATATATATATATATATATATATATATATATATATATATATATATATATATATATATATATATATATATATATAAATATATATTTATGTATATATATATATATATATATATATATATATATATATATATATATATATATATATATATATATATATATATATATATATATATATATATATATATATATTATATATATATATATATATAGTATATAGTTTATAGATAGCCTTTGATAAATGAAAAATACGGCTTCAAGTAGAATTTTTTAAATATAGACCATAATAACCAAATTAAAAAGGGTCGAGTCAAAATGTCGCAAAATTTTGCTGAACTTGACTGAAATTGCTTTCTAAAAAGTTCATTTAATAATAAAATATTTGATATTTAACATAAAAAAAAAATCTGAATCTACAAATCGCCATTTTTATAATTTTCCTTCAGAAGAAAAAAAACTGATTCCCGACAGTCATATGCACAAGAAATTTTATCTCTAAAACAAAAAATGACGCTAGTCCTAAACTTTCACAAGTGGTTAGATATAAAATAAGCTTCAATTTAGTTTAAAAAAAAAAATAAAAAAAAAAGGCTATGCCATCTTTTTTTCAATTACACCATTTTTTTCTTATGTTACACCGTTAAAAATTATTTCAAAAAATTAACAGTGTACATTTTTTGTTTGTATCATAACTTTCAAACAAATACAGCTTTAAAAAAAAATAATATATTTATGAACGCAGCAAAATGTGTACTAAAACAAACTTTGTAGTGTACCTTTTTAGTCTAAAATGAATTTTGCTCTTCCATATTTTTAAAAAAATGGCAAAAAAAACTCAAATTTCAAAAATTTTCAACTTTGAACAACCCTTTTGTTATGTAATTTATATAATTTAACACAAAAAAAATTTTTATTTTAAAAACTATTAATATGTGATGTAACAAAAAAAAAATTTAAAAATCGAAAAACATTTGTGGAGTCGCCAGCAGTTCGAAAAAATGCTTACTTTCAAAGTGAGGTTTCTTTATAAATCGAATTTGGGGCAGTGGAGAGAATTAACCGATTGAGCTCAAATTTGGAATATAGTAGTTTTAAAGACCCCTAAAACTTTTTATCAATGCGCCAAAATTTATTTTTGACATGAATATTTTTCCACACAAAAAGTGGGCGTCCTAATATATATATATATATATATATATATAAATATATATATATATATATATATATATATATATATATATATATATATATATATATATATATATATATATATATATATATATATATATATATATATATATATATATATATATATATATATATATATATATATATATATATATATATATATATTTAGTTATTTTATTAGAAAACAAAATTGAATATTCTATCGGTGTGTTATCAAAAATTAATTATGTAGCTTATAATATATATTTTGCTAAGTAGCAAATTTATAAGAACTCAATCCAAAAAACATGGTGAAAATTAAGAAATTTTTTGCAATCCATACAATTGTCGATCAACCTAGCTAGTTTTGAACCAATAAGAAAATTTTAAACTTTAACTTTTTAGTATAATGTTATATTATAGCGAATTATAAAGAAAACAAAGCCAACATTTGACGTTTGAAAAGATTGGTCTTATACAAAGAAGAGGTAGCTCTTACACTGGATAAACAGGCTTAAGTGGAAGATATTTTTACGGTTAAAATCATAACAAATACAAAGTAAAATTATATTCAGTTCAACACAAAAGCAACCACTCTGGACCAAATTAATATGCATAACGATGATGACATCAATGACTGATTAATGATTATTAATAAAACAGGAAATTGAATGAAAATAATATTATTTCTGTTGCATTTACAGTTAAGGGGCAAAGAAAAATTATTACTTATTTTGTTTAATGGAACATTCCGGATTAAAGATGTTTAGAATAACGATCGATTAATCGATTTCTCCAGATTCACAGGAATAGCATTCAAGTTTTTTTAGAAAGAATTAACTAGTTGTGAGAATTAAAATCTCTGTATCGTGCTGTAAGGTGTTGATCAATTCGAATAGTTTTTGTGTTTTCTTTAAAAAAATAAATAGTTTAACAATAAATTCAAAATAAAATAAAATATGATATAGGCTAATATTTCATGATAACATGAAGGAAATCAAAATGAAGGGACTGAAATATCAAGGCTCTGAGATATCAATACTTCGGTCTAGGTTAAGGGTTTTTATATAGTTTTGGCAGATGGGACCTTTTGGGACTTTTTGGGGACCTTGTTTTTGGTTCTGGACGATGTATATTCAACATAAAATACTTAGTAAAATAATATAGTGAAAAGATTATACCAGCAAAATACTCAAAAACCTTTCCATTTAGTGTTCAGCAATTTCAATTTTCCAACAACAAACGACCCAATATCTACCAATTTCATGTTCAATTACATTTAATGTTATACAAATAATTAATTTAGTTTTTTTCAAAAAAAGGTGCCCGATTGAATTGATTTCACAAAACTATAACAAAATCAAATATTTAAACTTTTTCCAAGATTCCAAAAAATATAATAAAATCAAAAATTTAAACTTTTTTCATAATTTCAAAAATATTCCAAAAATTTATCCAAAATCAAAGATTGAAATTACAAAATTCCAAAAATATTGCCAAAATTATAACATAATCAAAATTCAAACTTATTTTCCAACTGTTTGTGTTATTCAGAAGTCGTGGAATCTGGAATCACACAAAAAATTACTTAAAAACATCTCCCTAATAATTACAGTTTTTGTTAAAAAACGACATTTAATCTGCAACAATTTGATATTCTCCAACTGTTCCCATAAGTTGGGAGGAGTTGAAATTGGAAAGAGCTATATTCCATAAACAATTTAATGTTCAATTACATTACATGTCATACAAATATTAAATTTTATTGTTTTTTAAAATTTTGAAAAAAATAAATGAAAATCATTCCTTTAACAACTTGACGCTATTTTTGACACACGTATAATACAATAATCAAGGTCCTGATCTCACATACCAAAGCCCACCATCTATATATCTGCTCATTCAATGTTACTACTCGTTATCACTTAAAATGAACACAAAAGATATACAAATTTTCTTGTTTTGACACACTTAACGATTTTTTGACACACTTCCTCATTATCACTGAAAATAAACGTTTTTAAGCAAAAAATATGAAAATTTGCTCTTTTTGACACACTTTATTATTTGTTTGCAAATTGATTTTTAGAAAAAAAATTTTGGAAATCGTTCTAGTAGTTTTTAAGTTTTCGTCAACTGTGACGGCCAGCCGACAAACAGACGGACATTTTCTTTTGTTGCTTTTTTGTAATCTTTATTGCCTAAAACATCGAGAAATGCCAAAAAAGTGGGAGTAAGATTTTCACTTTTGGATCAAAATTGTAATACTTAGGTCTTTTAGACCGAATTAATAATAGGTCGAAAACAATATGGTTATCTTAATTGTAAATGCTTCGCATTTCCCTAAAACATAAAAATAAAAATTAGGATTTTATAAATTAAAAAGTATTAATATAAACTTAATTTTAATATCATAGTTATATAGTAATTCGTCAGTTGTGTTAATAATCCGCGTTTTCCTAGAAATTAGAAAATAAAAATTAGTTTTTGTATATTTTAAAAAGTATTATAGTCTAAATCTTAGTTAGATTATAAAATATACAGGATAAGTAATATTTGTGTATCTACACTATAAAACTATAAAAAAAATTGGAGCTATTTTTTAAATTCCAATTTTGCATTGAAAATAATTTCCAGAAAAGAAAAGGCTCCTGTAAAAATAAATACAAAAATACAGGGTCGCATGCAGCATTTTTATCTCTTTCCATTTATAGAAAAAAATATATTATTATTCTTCTATTGCCAGAAAGAAGTAACTACCAAATAAAATATATTTCATTTTAATTTCATTCTAAATTAAAACAAAACCTGAAACAGTAAACCATATAAACAATATCCATTTCATTTTAAATTTAGTTTAAATGAAAACAAAACCAAAGCGTACAAACATGATAAAATTTTAGTTAGGATCAAATTTTCAGTTTTAATATTATCAGTCTTATTTTAATCGAAATACTTTTGACAAACATAAAATAAAATTGAATAAGGTTGGTCATTCTCCAATCGGTAAAAATGTTAAATACAAAATTTCTACATAAGTCTGTTATTTTGTAAGCATATTTGGTCAAGCAAGGGAAAACCTCGATGATATTTAAATTTCTGGGCTACTGTGTTTTTTCATTGCAAATGCTATCACGTTAAAATCGCACACTACTCTATGTAAATAAAAATAACTTCAACTTAAAAAGATAGTACTTATCCTGTGTATTTTATAATCTAAGGTGTAAATAAACTTAACTTAATAATGTTGTTGTTGATTTATAAAAACGTCAACCTGACAATTGAATTCGCTCTACACTCCACATAATATTTTTGGACGCTTCCAGCAGTTTTTTTTATTGGTATTAAACATTTGAGTGTGAAACGTATCAGTTGTTTAGTTGTCGGCACTGGGAAAATTTAATATGTATAAAAGGTCAGACATTTTAATAGATCGACCTCTTTGCCTTTTTGACTTTTTCAATTGTCGTCGGAAAAACAGGCAATGGCGCTAGTCTTGCCTAAATTGGTTAAAAAGGTTTAAATTATAATTTGTCGTCCAAAAACTGTGTTGTGTTAATAATTTAATTACGTTTTGTGTTAAAAAATTGAATTTTTTTATTGTATTGAATCAGACTTTGCTGATAATCGGTCGAAATGTGGAGTTTTCCGCGTGTTTCAATAAAAAAGACCGCCATGTCTTGTGTATACTTATGTAAACTTTTTCTTTGTGCCGATAGTTTGTAGTTGATAAACACCCGAAAATGATTTTTTAAGCAAATAACATTTATGTTCTATAATTAAACTTGTAATAAACAACAATATGTTTTCTTTTGATTTTGTAAAAGTCATAACTTTCATTGTAAAAAATAAAAAGTGTTAATGTGATTTGAGTTTTGTTTCAATAAACTGATGTTAAAATGAAAGCGAAAAGTTCTTTTTCTATTTTGCGTCTAAAATAAAGTCATTTCGATACCCAAATGCGTATCGAAATGGCCTTCATTAAGATACGCAAAGTTTTGTTTTTCAAGGTTGGTCACATTGATCATACAAACGTCAGAGAAAGTAAAACGAATAATTATATAAATAAAATTATTCTTATTAATTAATCTTATTATTAAAAAATAATCTAAATTAGTGTTAAATATTTTAATTAATTAAAATAATTAGTAATAATAACCAAATATCAAATTGACTTTATTTTAATAAAATACACATTTTATGAAAGCTAGTTTTGCAACAAAAAAATATATAGAAATATCATGAAACGCAGAGCTTACTATTTTGAATTGAAATTTTTAGAAATTTTCTTTAAAACATTAAAACATAAAAAATATTTTTAAAAATTTCAAGACAAAAAATGCAAAATAGAAAAAATAGTATAAAAAACTCGTTTCATAAGACGTTTTATCGCACTTATCCTTTAGAAAACTCCCCGCTGCGCGGGTCGTTTTCTAAACAGATTGCGTGCGATAAAATCGTCGATTATGAAACTAGTTTCTTAATATACTATTATAAATTGTGAATATTTATCGAATAATCAAAAACATTTGTATGTCAACATTACGTAATATGAATTTTGAAAGAAAGCTGATGGCGAGAATCAAATACATGGAGTATAGTAATTGGGCGGCATCACCATTTTGAATTTTGAATATTTTTAGATAAGTATAAATCGATCCTCATCCTTCAAAATTTTTCTTGTAAATCTTTGTAGACATTGCATGGAGTGAACTTGTTATCTATTATGCCGCTAGTCATTTTCGTCATGAGAAATGGTTCATCTAAGCAGTTTTTGAAAATTATCATCGTTCGAGAATTATTTTTAATATTGTGACGTCATTATTATTCGTATCAGCACAGTTATCATCAGTTTTTGGAAATTTATCAACATTGAATTATTGATTCAAGTTTGATGTTGTGACGTCATGATACGAATAATAATCGTATCATCACAGTTATCATCAGTTTTTGGAAATTTATCAACATTGAATTATTGTATAATAAGAACTGAGTCTAAATAATTATGGTGCAAATTATGAAATTTTTTGCAATCCATACAATTTTCGAGCGATCTAGTTTCGAACCAATGAGAAAATTTTCAACTTTAAAAAAGTTTATCATTCTCATCAGGGCTAGCCGACTAGATAAACTCTACCAAAAAATGTCAACGCTAATTAATATATACCAAAAATTAGGTTACAACACTAGCGAAGTATAAAAAAAACAAAAAATTTACATAAACATATATTTAATAGATTCAGGTTTAGTCAATTAATTTCTCTGGTGACCACTGTTTTGTTATACTCTAGATATTCTAGTATTGAATAACAAACTCGTATCGGTGAAAAGAAGATGACTAGTCTTCACTTGTGTCTATTGACACATTATCAACAATTAATTCAGTAAATTATTTGTGATATAACATCACCCCGATGGAAAATCTCCCATCAAGAATAATATAAGAACTGAATCTAAAAAATTATGGTGCAAATTATGAAACTTTTTGCAATCCATACAATTTTCGAGCGATCTAGTTTCGAACCAATGAGAAAATTTTAAACTTTAAAAAAGTTTATCATTCTCATCAGGGCTAGCCGACTAGATAAACTCTACCAAAAAATGTCAACGCTAATTAATATATACCAAAAATTAGGTTACAACACTAGCGAAGTATAAAAAAAACAAAAAATTTACATAAACATATATTTAATAGATTCAGGTTTAGTCAATTAATTTCTCTGGTGATCACTGTTTTGTTATACTCTAGATATTCTAGTATTGAATAACAAACTCGTATCGGTGAAAAGAAGATGACTAGTCTTCACTTGTGTCTATTGACACATTATCAACAATTAATTCAGTAAATTATTTGTGATATAACATCACCCCGATGGAAAATCTCCCATCAAGAATAATATAAGAACTGAATCTAAAAAATTATGGTGCAAATTATGAAACTTTTTGCAATCCATACAATTTTCGAGCGATCTAGTTTCGAACCAATGAGAAACCTTTAAAAAAGTTTATCATTCTCATCAGGGCTAGCCGACTAGATAAACTCTACCAAAAAATGTCGACGCTAATTAATATAAACCAAAAATTAGGTTACAACACTAGCGAAGTATAAAAAAACAAAAAAGGTTTAGTCAATTAATTTCTCTGGTGATTACTGTTTTGTTATACTCTAGATATTCTAGTATTGCATAACAAACTCGTATCGGTGAGAAGAAGATGACTAGTCTTGTTACTCCCGTAGATATAAAATAATTTATAAATTAACAAAAAGTGATAATGCGTAAGGATCGTTACAATAGATAATTTACATAAATGTATAGAATCACTTTCTAATGGTTTGATTTGTAAGAACTTGTGATATGTTGATAACAATAATAATAAATACATTCGTTGGTTTTGAATTCGTATTACAAAAATCGGTATATTATCAGGAAGCATTTACAGCACTTTCTTACCAAAACCTATTGGCTTGCTTATAAAATCTTTCCATGTACTCAGATTAAACTCATCATTACGCTTTTTTATTTTTTATAGTGTTAATTGACAAATCACATAACCTGATTCACAACTCTGAACATGTTCACCTTAAAAATCATCAAACATCAATTTTTTAAACATCAAAACAATTACTCATTTTTAAAACATTATAATTCCCACCATACATCATCTTAACACAAACAATAAAAGAAAATTGAAACATTTATAAACTTTTTATATGTATTCGATCCATATCAATGGTTTTTTACCAACTTCACAAAAGTAACAAAACATTTAAAATATAAAACCAGAAAATCAAATTGAAAATATTGAAAGTATTATTGATGACACATTTAATATTGATTGTTTTCCCACTTTTTTTCTTAATTTCAAGTTTTTTTCCCGAGCTTTAATGTTATATTTTGTCTGTTGTGTCAAAGTAATATTATGATTTATTATCAAAGTTTATTCTGTTATACTTCTAAAACAATATATCAAGATAAAACCATAAATTTTTATAGCTTTTATTTTGATTAAAATGAAAAAAAAAAAAACTATAAGAAAAAATGAAATATAGAAAAGAAATATTAAATAAATAATACGTATTACGTATGTACCATATAGAAAAGAAGACGGAGGAGCAGTAAATGTTTATTTTTTATGTGTGTAAAAAACATTAATGTCTATAAATTTAGATCTTGATAGTTTTTTTTAAAAGATATTAATTTCAAAGCATACAGAAAGAAAATGACAAAGACTAATATAGAAAATGGAAATATTATCTATTATTTGACTGTGCATGGCTAAAGATTTATATTTATTTTTTCACTTAACGTACGTAAGTGGTGTGAATCGTTTGAAATTTGGTACAGTTTATGCTCACATAAGATACTGTTACATATGGAAAAATATTTACTAAAGTTAAAAGCTAAATCTATCTTTTCCGAGATTTTATTAAAACTTAATTAGTGGTTTTTACGATAGCTTCAAACGACCACTCTAATACTGTATTTTTTTAAATATCCTGTACCTCAAACTTAGGTGAACAATATCTCATTCAACTATTATCTTTTTTGCGCAGAAATTTTTTCCTTACAAATATATGCTAAAACTAAAAATTTTGAATTACTTTTCACCAACTGTATTACTATTCGTAGCTCTTATCTAAAAAAATTGTTAACTGTAGCAAAGCATTGTTTGTTTTGTCTTGGGAAAAAAAATTGGAAACTGCACTAACAAGAGAAAATTTAATCAATGATGAAATCGGTTTATCGACCATAAAAACTCGCTTTTGAAGGAGAAAAATTAATTTCACTTAAAACATTTTTAGTATAAGACAAATATTTTTCTTTTCAGTAGAATTACACTACGTAGTTTTTAGTAAATGGCACAAAGTACAAAAAACTTAAACTAATAATATATTCAAATGCTTTTTCATTCGGCAAACATAAATAACGTTTGTCTGTTTTGAAAAACATCTAAAAATATAAAAGGTTTTTGTGAATGTAATATTTTTATGCCACAAAAACAAAATATTTACAAAAATCGAACAACCCACTCGAACACAATTTAACTTTAATATTTGATTGTCACGTCAAGAAATTTCGAGCCACACTGTGCCAAAACTTGTGAAAAAATAAGAAAATTAAAACACCTATTAGTTTTTCTTATTATACTAATGATTACCGTAGTTTCAAAAACATCGGAAAAAGTTGAGTTCAACTTTTTTTATTCTATGGGCGTCTTGTTTCGATTTTCCATCCTAATAGCAATGACTATCGCAATATTTATTTTGCGTTTAAAACCCGTAACTAACACACTTTAAAAATGTTACCTTTAACACACACTTGGGTCACGTCGACCCACTATTTTTTATAGAAATTTCACTAATTTAAAAATGTAAAAACTTTAACACACACTTGGGTCATATTGACCAACTAATTTTTATAGAAATTTCACTAATTTAAAAATGTAAAAAAAAAGATTGCAAAAAAATTAAAAAAAATTAAAAAAAGATTGAAAAAAAACCGACAAGAAAAAAAGGACTGGGTCACATTGACCCAAGCGTGTTAGTTACGGGTTAAGTTCGTACTGACATTATCATCAACTCAGGTAGCCTGTGAACCCAGTTTTTCTAAACTCAAAATAATAAAAAAAAGATGCAAGAGCTCACTGGCTAAAGATAATTTACAGGCATTGATGTTAACGATCATTGAAAAGGACATATTATTATTATTCAATTTAAAAAATGGAAATACTATAAATTACAATACATGAGAACATAATTCCTTTAAAAATTTAATGGATTCATAATCATTACAGTTTATTCTAGTTCCCAATTTTTTGAAGTTTCACCAATATATCTATAAACCATCACAAACCCCGCAAGGAATGCTATAAGCTAGGCCAGACTGATCAAACTTGTTGATCTTAGAATTCAGTTTAGACTAAAATTCTATCCTTTAATTGGTTAAATGGTTTGAATGCACTTTTAAGATTCCTGGTTTTGTTGGTAATAATCTGACTGATTTTATTAGATAGAGGGGCAATATAAGGGAAGGATACAAAACTGATTGGGATAGGATTTTGCGCAACATGGGAGGATGGTGCAGATGTAATTTGGATGTCAAGTGCGCGTCTAGATGAGCAACTGTTACTAGTCTCAAATATTTGGGATAATTCTTTTTTTGCAAAATATTAGTAATATCATTGATACATTCATTGATACATTTCAACTTCCATGGTAAATTGTAAAGATGGGTGAAAATCAATAATGTCTGATGTTTTGATCGCACTTATAAAGTCATCTACATATTTTTTAACAAATTTGGGTTGGTGTGGAAATTTGGGAATTTTTTATTTATTTAGCGTATGGTTTTTTTGTGACACATTAAAAATAAAAATAGGTAGACTCTTCTATGAAATCTACCTAAAACAAAACATGGATACACATTAAATGAACTTACAATCGATTTGATTGCGCGTCTTTTAGTAAAAAAGTAAAAAGTAAAATATTTGAACATTGGGCAGTACATTTGAACATTAGATGTTTACATCGAGCGAGTCTATCTATGCTACTACATGGACAATTGGGACATTTAGGAATAACATCGTCGCAAGGAATTTTCAATACCAAATCAGATAAGATAGGTGCTAATGGTAGCCCATTTGGAGACCTTTTATTTGTCTGTAAACGTTGTTTTTGTATTGGATAAAACTGAATTCAGTTGTCACAAAATATAGTAAATTAAGAATGTTTTTAATTTTATCTTAGTATGTAGTGATATGGATAATGGAGTCTCATTTATTTTCTACTATACTATGAGGGCGACATTCAAGAAGGGAACGGTTGTGAACAAAGAGATAGCGTCGAATGACACCAATGATGCATCATTCATAATTTCTATAGAAATAATAGATTTTTTGAACTCCAAAGAGCTTTTATGTTGTATTTTGTGGAGTCAGAGTGAGAGATATTTTGTAATATATAAGCTAGTAGTTTAGACAACGTATATCCATGGCTATTAATGGTGGAAACTATTGGTCGTAGTGGAATATCTGGTTTATGTATTTTAGGTTGTCCATAAATCCGTGCAGGATTGCATGTATCACTTTTTAGAGACGTAGCCTCTCTTACCTTTATATTTCTGTAAAAATAATAATCAGTCTTTTATTTTTGTTTTGTAGTTGAGTAAGCAGCCTGTACTTATCTCTCTCTCTCTCTCTCTGGCGTTTACATCCCATGAAGGGATTTTGCCGTCTGTGCCACCAGCTTCCAATCATCTCGTTCCATGACCAGTTGACCCCAGTTTCGACATCCTATATCACGAAGGTCTTGGATGATGTCATCACGCCAGCGTTGTCTAGGTCTTCCTCTTCGACGAACACCAGCTGGTTGTTGTTGGGACGCTTTTTTTATCATTCTTTACAATGGAGCCCTTTCTACATGACCAAACCATCTAATCCGGTTGGATTTAATGAATCCGATTACATCGCAGCCTCTAAGAAGCTGTCTGATTTCATGATTCATTCGGATTCTATACTGATTTTCAGCAACTTTACATGGACCATAAATTGTTCGTATGACTTTCCTCTCGAATGTTGATAGAATTCTACAATCGGAGGAAGTCAGCGTCCAGCTTTCACTTCCAAATGTAAGCACAGGCCGTATCAATGCTTTGTAACGTGTGAGTTTACACGACCGCGAAAGATGTTTTGATCGCAGAAGTTTTGAGTATGCGTAGAAAACTCTGTATGCGGCAGAGACACGGGCTTTGATATCTGCCTGCATGTCATTTGACGATGTTATTACAGACCCGAGGTATTTGAAGTTTTCCACGCGTTCCACTTCATAGTCGCCAGTATCCAGATTTCCGGGAGGTATGTTATTAGATGTTGTTAACACTTTAGTTTTGCTGGTGTTGATGCATAATCCAAGCCGTTTAGCATTTCTTTCAAGCTGAGAGAGACTATCCTTAATATCGCTTGTTCTACGTCCAAGAAGCACAATATCATCTGCGTAGCCAAGAACTTGACTAGATTTGTTATATATGCAGTTTTGTGTCTCAATTCGGCTTTTTCTTATCGCGTACTCCAGCGCCAAGTTAAATAGTACGGGCGCGAGTGCATCACCTTGTCGAACACCTGATGTTATATCGAAAGGATCAGAAACTGACCCTTCGATTACTATTCTACAATTTGATCCCGATGTTGTGAGTTTGCACAGAGAAACAAGTTTCTCTGGGATACCAAGGCATATGAGTGCGGACCAGAGGTTGTCGCGGATGATACTATCATATGCTTGCCTGAAATCAACGTAGAGCTGGTGAATGCTGATGTTGTACTCCCAACATTTTTCCAGAATCATCCTTAATGTAAAACATTGATCTGTGGTTGAGCGGTTGGGACGAAAACCACAGTGATAGTCACCGAAGATAGATTCGGCGAACGGGATGAGTCGAGCTAGTACAACATTAGCTAGTATTTTATATGCAGTGTTCAACAGTGCGATGCCACGATAATTTTCACACTTTAAACGGTCACCTTTCTTATGTAGCGGTACAATGAGAGCTGTTTTCCATTCATCAGGTAGTTCTTCTTGGTCCCAGATTGCAAGAATCAGATCGTATATACGTGAGACCAGAGGTGCTCCTCCATTTTTCAGAAGTTCTGCGGGAATTCCATCGAAACCTGGTGATTTGCCATTTTTCAGTTTTTTAATGGCAGCTTCCACTTCTTCTATTGCTGGGTAAGGGACAAAAATCTCTTCAGTTGATGGAGCAATTGCTCGAATAGGATGAACTTCGTTCGTCCTATTCAGTAGGTCTTGAAAGTGGGATCGCCACACTGCCAGCACATCACGTTCACTTGTTGTAAGTTCATTATTTACATTTTTGATGGCTGTAGATCTTGGGTGGAGATCTTTGGTTAGATTTCGTGCATTGGCAAAGCACTCTTTTGAATTTCCGTTGGCCGCATGTTGGTTGATGTTTTCGATGCAGCTCTTCATGTGTTCGCGTTTCTTTTTACGTAGAAGTTTTGCTGAGGCTTTCCTGCCGCATAGATAATCAGCTTGGGAGCTTCGGGTGTTCCTTGTTAACCATTTTTCTCGCAGTTTTTGTTTATTTTCAACGGATTGGCGGCACTCGTCGTCAAACCATTCGTTGTGTGATTTCGGTGGTCGTTTTCCGATTGTAGTTTGTGCTGCGGCTATAATGGTTGATTGAAGCGTTTGCCGTTCTTCTTGTATGTTTAATGGCATCTCAGAAGAGATGTCATGCTCTTCTATGTTTTGTGTTATTATTTCCTGATATCTATTCAGCGTTTCCGGATGTTTAAATGCTTCGACATTCCAGCGCACGGTCTTTTTTGCTTGTCTGTTAAATGTGGATGACAACTTGCACTTGTACTTAAAGATGACAAGCATATGATCGGTGTCCATATCAGCACCTCTGTATGATCGAACGTCAGTTATACTTGTAGAGTGTCTCTTAGAGATCATGACGTGATCGATTTGATTTTCCGTTCTTCCGTCATTTGATTTCCACGTTGCCTTGTGAATTCTCTTGTGAGGGAAGAAAGTGCTGGAAATTACTAGATCATACATCATAGCCAGCTCGGCTGCGCGAAAACCGTTATTGTTGCTGGTATGATGATAGCTGTTAGGGCCGATATGTGTTTTAAGTTCTGCAATCCTACCGATTTGAGCATTAAAGTCACCTACCACGATTTTTATATCGTGCTGCGGGATGTTATTCATGACTTCCTCGAGTTCTAGGAAGAACAGGTCTTTAATATCATCTGCTTTATCTTCAGTAGGTGCATGAACATTGACGATCGTTACATTGAATTTTTGCGTGCGGATTCTCAGTGTGCATAACCGCATATTAATTGGGCAGAAGTCGATAACATGCTGATTCACGCGACGGTGTATAAGAAAGCCAACTCCAAATTCTCCTCCGTTTTGATGACCGCAATAATACAGAGTGTATCCTTTCGCTGTTTCATGGATTCCACTGCCTGGCCATCTTAGTTCTTGTAATGCCACTATATCCAGTGTGTAGCTCTCGACTTGTTGGGTGAGTTTTAGGAGATCTCCTGGTCTTCTAAGGCTTAGCACGTTCCAGGTTCCTATTTTTAAATCGTAGTCCGGGTACAGTTTCCGAGGTCGTTCCAATAATGAATCCGAGATATTCCGAGGCCTGTGTACAGAATTCATGACAATAATTTTTTTACGGAAATGGGGTGTTAGCCCTTCGCCCAACCCAAATTTTCGTGAATGGGTTCGTTCTGCATCTTAAGGTCACCAGAAACAACCTTTTTACACGTTTATATAGCGAGCCGCTTGATCCAAAACAGACGCCCGCTGAAAGCCGCCCCTAACATGGAGAACAGACGCTTTCTACACATTTATATAGCGAGCCGCTTGATCCAAAACAGACGCCCGCTCCAAGCCGCCCCTAACATGGAGAACAGACGCTTGAGTTGCATTGGTTTTATGGCGCCAATGACTCGCCAGCCTGTCCTTATCGTTGGTATCAATAAAACAGTAGGTGGACGTATCATGTAAGAGATTTGACAATTTATCTTCATAGTCCGATCTCCACATACTAACGGCATTGTTGCCTTTATCACTTCTAGTTATTAATATGTGTTTGGGATAGTTTAGAAAAATTTTTGGTTTTTTTGTATGCCTTAGCCCTTAATGATCTTTTTAACTCCAGAGAATTTTAGAGGTTTTTTGTATGTCTATTCAGAGTTTCAATAATTGAGGTCCAATTTCTTTGGAGATAGATGTGGGTAGATTATTACATAGAATATTTTCTATGTTTGCTATTATAGTTGGGGAAGGAATTTCATCATGCGGTGTAGGAATAGAAAATTTTAGACCAAAGCTAAGTATAATTTTTACTAATATAGGGATTTCAAAATTTGTTAGATTAGTAAAACATTTTTCATCAAAAATATGTCTACATCAGATAGTTTGGCCACTAATCAAATTTATTTTTTAATATATTAATTTTTTTCCCCAGAAGAACTTGAGATCTATGTAGTATGTACTTGAATAAGAATAAAGTTATGAAATGCTAAGATTGATATTTCAAATGAAATATCATGTTTTAGATTTATATACTTATCTTTTAAGTTTCGGATCTGCCATGAATAAATTTTTATTTTCATACTTAAAAATTGGTTTCTAAACTTATTTATGCTTCACAATGATATAAAGTTGTTGTACACGGATAAAAATAAAGCTATGATTGCAAGTCATAAGTTTTATATAACATAATTATAAATGTTAATTCCCGATAACCACTTTTTATAATATTGTTGCAATATCCATGACTTTAAGGCATTCATTTTTATGATACTTAGTCATGGAATATAAAACGTTAGCATAAAATTTTGAAAAAAACAAAACAATGATTACTATTGATAAACAATGAATATCAAAGTTATAATTTTTCATGCCTGATAATCATTTAATATTTAAAAATGTGCATATAATATAACTAGGAAGCATGAAATTTTATGAATAGTAAGGTATAAAATAATTCATCCCATACATCATCACTAAATAATAATGTTTGTTTTTCGGTTATTTTATATGATTTGTAGGCATTGAGTTCTTTATAAGTACGATTTTTAATTTTTGTTTTTTCAACTTTCTTCGTGAATTCAACAATTATTAAATTTATTAATTTAATAAAAATATTTTATTTTCTAACAACTTATTTCACTTCGTGAAGCTTCGTTTTGTTTCTTGTACTTTACTTGGCATATCAAAAGGAAGTTATTGTCATATCATTTCATTATATTACAATACCAATCGGTTCGATTAAAAAAAGTCTAGCGACAGGTATATCCACTAGAAAAAGGTAGATTTCTTGATCAGACAGATATGCATACAAGTAGAATCAATGTATCAAATTAGTTAAAATCAAAAAACTAAGTAGAAACGGAATTATCCAACAAATTTCAATTTCAACTACAATTATACCATCACACATAATTTATAATCAAACATTATCAAACAATTTTAATTCAAAATCATCTTTGTTGTGGTTTTTTTTTTGTTCTTATTTAATCTTTTTCGAACGGTTACTTAGTGAAAAAAATAAAAACAAAAGAGAATTTGCTAATTTTCCTATGGTATTAAATGGCTTCAGATTTGTCTACAATAGGTGCATTAAATTGCTTATAAAAATGGAACCTTTTGGGTTAGAAAACTGAAATTTGGTGAGGCTATAGTTTAAAAGAATGCTTAAAAGTTAAAATGAATTTAAATAACATAAACTGAAACATGATTGTCTTTTGTGTTCGTTTTCATTTCAACAGCCCTGGGACCTCTACTTTAGACCTGAACTATTTTTTTTTTAATTTTGGAAAGATTTATATAGTATCTTTGTGTAAAAAAGTTTTCAAATGTGAGCTTGGCCATTTTCACTAGATCAAGGACAAAAAAAATTGGCAAATTTTTAAAACAGCTGATTTTGCAAGAACCTGGAACGCCAAAGTTGTCATTTGGATAACAATGATAGAAATATGTTCAAATATTCAATATTTTTAAATTTTATTAAAATATGATTCAAACGGAAGATATAGCGCCCTAGATTATTCGACTTTTCAGCTCTAGCCGCTTAACTGGTATCCGGATATGGCCAGTTCACGAACTTGTCCAAGACATTATTTGCCGAAACATATACAAAAAGTTATTTTGGTGTAGGTCGAAAAATGCGACCGTGAGAGTGCCGCCAAATTCCGTTATATCTTATTTCGTTATATATATGGGTAATTCTTTTATAACCGAACACCTTTCTGACCGACCCATTTTTGATTTGGCTGAAATTTTTTAGGGGTTTCTTATCGAAAAAAAAGATATACGTGTTCGAGGATTTTTTTTTTTGGAACATAGAGCTGTTTTAAATTTTGAGAATTTCGTGATTTTTGGCTGGAAGACTTATTTTCAAAAATTCATAACTTTGGTTTTATAGAAGATAAAAGCTTTTTCTTTTTTTATTTGAAAGCTAAAAAATAGAGTTTTTTAAAAATAAATATTTTCAACTAAAGTTATTAACAAATTCCTATTGTCTGTCTGCCTATTAAATGTTAAAATTAAACTTTAACCATTCGAAAATAAATTTAATTAAAAACATTTATTTAATTTGATCAATTAAAAGAGTTTTCAAAACTATTTTTTTCATTTTAAAGTATTTCATTAATTTTATTAGAAATCGAAAAAGAAGTTTTATTCCTTAAAATCATTTAGTAAACAAACATAAAAATATTTGACACTGTCAAATCGAATTAGATTTTTCTATGAAAAAAAAATTTCAAATAAGTCACCTATTTAGGTTACTTATTCAAATAAGTAAGTCTCCACAAATAAGTTTCAAATAAGTTTTGGTTTAGAAAACAGCCTAAATAATGGATAGATTTTAAAATTCACTAGATTTTTTTGTGGAATTTGAGTTGTATATATATAAACTACAAGCGAAGAATAATTTCATTCTGTTAGTTAGTGATCATTGGGTAGCTTCTGTAAACATAATCTTTAAAACGTATGGGTATGACTATTAAAAGTAAGTGTTGGTGTTCCTTCATTCAAATGATAGGTAAATGGTAAATACAAGATATAGTAATATAATTGAAATATAATATACGACAGGTTTAGTTAGAACACTTTCATCAAATGCTAGGAATATAAAAAAACCCTTGTTAAACAATTTATTTATTCCTAAGCGACATAAATTTATGAATTAGAGGCATGTTTTTTATAAAAAATAGTTATATTCTGTTCTCTAATAAGTATACAAATTTTTTTTTTGTTCCTTACTAGTCATGCTATGTACCCAATATTCATAAAATTATGAATAATATTCATAATAAGCTCCATAGTAATTTTTCAAAACAGCATTCCTTATAAGTATATAATACATCTGGCTTATTCATGGTCGAAAATCAACGTAATTTAAGCATGAAATACACCCTATAAAGCATAAAAAACCTAGATTTCTGTCCGTGTATAAGGTTCATTATATACCTGTAAAGCTAGAACAGACATACGTGTTCTATAATTTATTATTCCTAAGCGCCATAATTTTATAAATAAGAGGCATGATATTTTACAAAAAATATTGTTCCTTATAGTCATATTTTGCTATCTAATAAGTATACAATATTTTTTCAACAAAGTTATTTCTCTATTCCTAATTAGTCATGCTACGTACACAATATGTATAAAATTCATAGAGTAATATTCATAAAAAGCACTTTAGTGGTTTTTTGAACATGTATACCTTATAAGTATATAATACACCTTGTGGCGTATGTAAAAACTAAAAAATTTCAATTTAAATTTTAATCTAGTAGTTAAGAAAAACAGAAAACAATTTAACTTCACTTCTTGATTTTCTAATAATTGGAAAAGAATCTATTTTTCCCTTGGAGTTTTATTTTTATATTTAATTCATTAAAAAAATATTCTAACTAATGGAAAATTGATTTAAAATAAAGTTAGTCAATAATTGTGTTTAGAATATATTTAAACTGTGTTAATGTGCAATAAATATGATTTTGTAAATATGAATTAAATGTTAGTCTTGAATATTGATACATAACTCCTACTTAAACTGTTTGATTTAATTTTGAAGATATTTATCATTGAATATATTCATGCTCTATCAAATCATAGTTAGAGAGGAATTTTGAGAACTGAGCAAGTAGAATGCTAGATTTGGAGTAATTTAAATTGTCTGAAAATAAAAAACTGCATTTGATGAAAAATTTTAAGATATTTCCAGAGGGCGGTTTATATTAAAGTATAATTGAATATTGTCGTTAGAAGAAAGGAATTTAAGTGAAAGTTCATTGAAGAAATTGAAGAAATCAAAACTATTTAGGATAAATCAAATATAATATTATATAGCGCGAATAATTACAAGCTATAATTGGTGACCCCGAAATTTCAACAGGAACACAATATTCAAGAAACAAGTATTTAAAAAGAAATTTTAATTTTATTCTTTGTTTATTTCTTTTATTTTAATTTAACTATTGAATAACCGTTTTAGTAATAATACTATTACTATAATAAAT
The DNA here is from genome assembly GCA_963693315.1 of Diogma glabrata. Taxonomy (NCBI): domain Eukaryota; kingdom Metazoa; phylum Arthropoda; class Insecta; order Diptera; family Cylindrotomidae; genus Diogma; species Diogma glabrata. The sequence goes on from CAVNZG010001139.1 coordinate 167,971, forward strand.
ATTTAATTCTAAATTTAATTTTTAAAAAATATTAACATTTAATTTTGCTTATCCTGCTTATTAAGATATTTTTGCTCTAGATTTTTATTCTCTTTTGGTTTTCGCAATATTATTTTTATTTAAATATTTTTTAACATGGTTGACTCGGTTCCTCCAGTACCTGGAGAGACTCCTAAAATGTTTTCGCAACGCGAATTAAATGACGCGATTGCACGAGCTGTAGCACTAGCTACCCAAAATCAAAACCCTCCTATTATCGACGATCAAGTACCTTGTAGCAGTAATGCTATACCTATACCAAAAAGCGACAACGATATTAATGCCGTAGGTTTTAATCCTACTCCCTTTTGGCATACTCAACCTGATTTATGGTTTCTCACGCTCGAAGCTCAATTTAGTAGCGATCGAGTCACGAGTCAAAAGTTCAAATTTAGAACTTTTTGTCGCGCTCTTACCCCAGAGTTAGCCCAACTAGTTAGCGATATCATCGCACAACCTGATCCTAATCGTCCATATGATTCAATTAAACAAGCAATTCTCACTCGGTTAGGAAAATCCAATACTGACCGCATTCGTACCGTGCTCCGTGGGATGGATCTTGGCGATAAACGCCCATCCGAATTGTTGCGAGCAATGAGAAGTGAAGCGAAACAAAATTTTTCTGATGACACACTGAGAGTTCTATGGAGCGAAAAACTTCCTCCTCTCATTAAAACCGCTATTGCTCCTAGTAATGACATTCTTGACGCTGTAGCCGTCACTGCAGATGCTGTATTCAGCGCTTTGATGACTCCATCAATTTTCCAAGTTGCACAACCTTCGCAACACATTGAATCTTCCAATGAAAATTCTGCAAAATCAAATTTGGAAATATCTTTATTGCAACAGCAATTTAAAAATTTAGAACTTCTAAATAAAAAGCTGGAAATTCAATTATCGGCAATTAGTCAAAAATTATCTAGTTCTTCTAGATCAAGATCTAGAACTTCCTCTAGAGGTAATGATCGCAGATCGCGATCTAGCTCAAGACCTCCACAATTTTTCCAGGGCATTTGTTTCTATCACCATCGATTCGGTGACCTTGCTAAAAAATGCCATCCTGATTGTTCCCGATATTCAACATTTTCTTCTCATTCAAAAAACTAAATGGCTCGCCGCATTTAGCGGAATGCGGTGACTGCCACAATAATTACCGTTTGATGGTTTATGATACCATCACTAATCTAAAATTTCTTATCGATACCGGTGCCGAGGTATCGGTAATTCCAGCTACTTCCGCTCAGAAGCTCAGTGTGAAATCAGACTTCACTCTTATTGCTGCGAATTCTACTACCGTGTCTACTTATGGGACGAAAACTTTAACGTTGAGTTTAGGTTTTCGACGTTCATTCGTTCATTCTTTCATCATCGCCAGTGTCTCTGTTCCGATAATTGGCGCTGACTTTGTGAACAAATACGGTATTCTGGTTGATATTAAACAGAAACGAATTATCGACCCACTGTCTGATATTTTCACATCAGCAGTCACAGCTCCTATCTCTACTCCTTCATTGTCCGTTCTTATCAATGATAAATTTTCTCGTGAAATTAACGAGCTTTTAAACGAGTTCAAAGAATTAACCTTTGACTTGGGTCTCTCTTCAGCTGTGAAACACAATGTGACACATGCGATTATCACTACTGGACCTCCAGTCTCCTGCAAAACTCGCAGACTAGCAGCTGACAAACTTAAAGCTGCAAAGACTGAATTTGACTATATGCTAGAAGAAGGAATCTGTAGACCCTCTAGTAGTCAATGGTCCAGTCCACTTCACTTGGTCGAAAAGAAAACAGGTGGTTTTCGTGTTTGCGGTGATTACCGTGGCTTAAATAAAGTCACAGTCCCCGACAAATACAACATTCCTTTTCTTCAGGATTTTTCGCAACAACTTGCAGGTTGCACTATTTTCTCGACTATCGACCTAGTGCGAGCTTACCACCAAATTCCTATTGAGCCGTCTGATATTCCTAAGACAGCTATCACTACACCATTCGGACTTTTCGAGTTCACACGAATGGGATTCGGTTTAAGAAACGCTGGTCAAACGTTTCAGCGACATATGCACACCATTTTACGTGGTTTAGATTTCTGCTTCGTCTATTTAGACGATCTACTTGTCGCATCTAAGTCCTATGTCGAACACTTAGGACATCTTAAGGTCATCTTTCAAAAATTGCAAGATGCTGGTATGATCATCAACCTTAACAAGTGCAACTTCGCACAACACGAAATTAATTTCTTAGGTCATACCATCGATTCTAACGGCATTAGACCAACGAAAGAACGAGTGGATGTTATTTCCGATTTTCCCACTCCTCAAATGGTCAAACAACTACGTCAATTTCTTGGAATCATCAATTTCTATCGACGTTTCATTCCTCACGCTGCTGGTGATCAAGCCATTTTAAATGACTTCTTAAAAGGCTCAAAAAAGAACGACAAACGACCTATTAACTGGTCAGAATCTTCTCTTCAAGCTTTTACAAATTGTAAAAAGCAACTCAGCGATGCTACGATGCTCGCTCATCCTTCTTTAGATGCCCAACTTGCTATTATGGTCGACGCTTCCGACAAAGCAGTTGGTGCTGTCGTTCAACAACTGGTCACCGATTCATGGCAGCCTCTCAATTTCTTTTCGGTTAGACTAACCGAAACTCAACAGCGCTACAGCGCTTATGATCGTGAACTTTTGGCAGCTTATTTAGCCATTAAACACTTTCGTTACCTTCTAGAAGGGCGAAATTTTATCCTATTCACGGATCATAAACCTTTAATTTATGCATTGTCGCAAAATCCAGACAAAGCTAGTCCTAGACAATTTAGACATCTGGATTTTATCAGCCAGTTTACAACTGACATTCGACATATTTCTGGAATTGACAATGTTGTTGCTGACGCCTTGTCACGCATTGATCAAATCCAACTACCTGAGAGCATCGACTATTCGGCCATTGCTGATGCTCAAACTACTGATTCAGAGTTGAAGGAACTACTTTCGGAAAATAGCACGACGCTTAGATTCCAACAGTTTCCTCTATTCCTTGACTCTAACAAATTTATTTATTGTGACGTTTCAACGAGGAAACTTCGTCCATTTATTCCAAAACAGTTTCGTCAAAGCGTTTTCGTGCAAATGCACAACATTTCTCATCCCGGAATCAATGCTTCTATTAAATTACTGACTGACGCCGTGGTCTAGCCGTCAATAAAAAAAGATGTCCGGGAAATGACTCGAAACTGTTTACAGTGTCAGAAATCGAAAATTTCACGACACACTCGATCTCCTCTATCTAATTATTCTTCAACTTCAGAACGATTTTCCGAAGTTCATTTAGATATTATTGGACCGATGCCTTCATCTGAAGGACAACGGTATTGTGTAACTCTGATCGACAGATACACAAGATGGCCCGAAGCAATCCCGATCTCAGAAATTACGGCTGCAACTGTAGCCACTGCTGTTTATTCTGGGTGGATATCTCGCTTCGGAGTTCCAAATTTCATTGTGACCGATCGAGGGTCACAATTCGAATCACAACTATATTCTGAACTTTCAAAGCTGTTAGGTTTCGAACATCGACGAACCACAGCTTATAATCCTAAATGTAATGGCATGATCGAACGTTTTCATCGAACATTGAAAGCGGCCATAATGTGTCACGATCGACAAGATTGGACACGTACTCTCCCGACTATACTTCTTGGACTGCGTACAGCTTTTCGGGAAGATTTTAAATCTACCTCCGCAGAATTAGTGTATGGATCTACCTTACGCTTGCCGGGACACTTTTTATCGGAACATACGACATTGGTTCCACAGTCGGATTTTGTAGCTAACCTTAAGCTACAGTTCAACAATCTCCGACCTGTTACTTCTTCTCGTCACTCGAATGATAACGTTTTTGTTTTCAACGATTTTAAAACTTGCTCACACGTTTTCCTCAGAGTAGACACGGTCCGAAGGTCATTGCAACAACCCTACGATGGACCCTATCTCGTCATCAATCGTGATGACAAAACTTTCACTATAGATATTAGAGGAAGAATGGTTAAAGTTAGTATCGACAGATTAAAACCCAGCTATCAGGATAGCACTAAATCTGAACGATCCCTGAATAACCATTCACCGATAATATCTAGTTCTCCTCAGCACTGTACTTCGATACCTGTTTCGAATCCTACGGAACAGGATCACATCTCTAACTCCGATCCTTCTTCAATTTCAATTTCGAGCACTCCGATCAAAATTAAAAAAACAGTGCGATTTAATTTACAACCTCAAACTTCTGTTACCAGGTCTGGACGGATCACACGTCCACCTTCCAAATTACTAACTTCAATTATTAAATTTCAAAGTTAAAATTTTTGTTTAACGCGACAAGTTTTTAATGCAAGATATGCAAACATTTGCAAATATGTATTTTCTTTGTCACACTTTGTAAATACCTTTTTATCGTGATATTTCTTTGATATTGATATATAACAATATCACTGGTAAGGGGGTGTATGTGGCGTATGTAAAAACTAAAAAATTTCAATTTAAATTTTAATCTAGTAGTTAAGAAAAACAGAAAACAATTTAACTTCACTTCTTGATTTTCTAATAATTGGAAAAGAATCTATTTTTCCCTTGGAGTTTTATTTTTATATTTAATTCATTAAAAAAATATTCTAACTAATGGAAAATTGATTTAAAATAAAGTTAGTCAATAATTGTGTTTAGAATATATTTAAACTGTGTTAATGTGCAATAAATATGATTTTGTAAATATGAATTAAATGTTAGTCTTGAATATTGATACATAACTCCTACTTAAACTGTTTGATTTAATTTTGAAGATATTTATCATTGAATATATTCATGCTCTATCAAATCATAGTTAGAGAGGAATTTTGAGAACTGAGCAAGTAGAATGCTAGATTTGGAGTAATTTAAATTGTCTGAAAATAAAAAACTGCATTTGATGAAAAATTTTAAGATATTTCCAGAGGGCGGTTTATATTAAAGTATAATTGAATATTGTCGTTAGAAGAAAGGAATTTAAGTGAAAGTTCATTGAAGAAATTGAAGAAATCAAAACTATTTAGGATAAATCAAATATAATATTATATAGCGCGAATAATTACAAGCTATAACCTGGCTTATTCACGGTTGAGAATTAACGTAATTTAAGCATGGAATATAACCTTTTAAGCATAAAAAAAACCTTGATTTCTATCTGTGTAATGTCTTGGATACGTGATATATAAACACATGCATAAAAACCGGGGCGTTATGTGAGGGCATTATGAATTCATAACGCCGGCTATTAAGACCCTTAAAAACTTAATAAAATTATGTTTACTGTAATTTTGTCTACAAAATGTAAATAAATCTTATTAAATTTAAGCTAGTCAAAGATTTTTATATTTGTTTAAAAATGTTTAGCAACATTTTAGTTATTAAATGTTCATTCAATTTTCCAAAACTATCAAATTATTTTAGACGTCATACAATGTTTTTGTCATACGCTACAAAATTTAGGAGAATTTGTTTACATAGCAATGTACAAACAACAAATAATTATTTTAAACTTCAAAATAGTTGTTTTCTTGGCATACCTGGATACATTTGTATTTGTTTTTCATATCAATATAGACTAACAAATTAAATTCTTTCTTAGTTTTTAGCTTATTAAGTGAAGCATAAATCTTGTATGCACCACTGGCGTTACTGAATATTACGCCCATCAAGCGACATCCATCCCTAGGGCCAGAGGCCACGTCTAAAAAACTCGGCCTCCTAAGTAGATGCAAAGAATTGTTCACTCCATACCAATTGCTCTATGTTTATAAGTCCTATATTCGTCCCTGTATAGAGTACTGTACAAGTTTGTGGTGCTGCTTCTGTTTCCATCTTGGCCCTCTTGGACTCTGTTCAAAAGCGGGCTATACGAATCAGAGATGAGAAAGAAACGTTCTTCGAACGAATATTTAAGAATGTTTTGAAAATCCAATCGCATTCATTCCTTTTTTTTATTAAGGAAAGAATACGAATATATAAAGAATAGAAATAAGAGAAATGTTTTCATTCTAATGTTTTATATTCTCCAGCACTCGTGTTTTAAAATATCTGTCGTTTTTATTTTATTTTATTCTTTTATTCTTCCTATTCGCTTTATAATCATAACATTTTCTTAGTTTTTTTTACTATTTGCCTTGTTGATTAAAAACGAAAAACTGCGATTTGACGATATCAATCGATATTAGTGTTCGTTTTGAGTGAAGCAACTGAAACAAATGAAAAAATATGGAGGGGCTGAAATCTCACAGCTCTGAGATATCAAGACTTCAGTCTGGGTTAAGGATTTTGATATAGTTTTCGGCAAAAAACTTTTATGAGGACATGGTTTTTAGTTTTGGGCAGCGATGTACATCAAACATAACTCTTTGTTGAAGTACAAGTTTTTTATCTCTGTTTAAAAATTTATTACAAAACTAACACGAAACATCAATACGTTGCCGGAAAATTATAATCAAAATTCCAAAAATATTTTGGTAAATTAAATAAAATCAAACTTTTTGAAAATTCCAAAAATATTCCAAATATTAGAATAAAATCAAATATTTAAATATTTTCTAAATTCCAATAATATTTCAAAAATTCTTAAAAATTGAAACTTTTTCCAAAATTCTAAACATATTGCAAAAATTATTACAAAATCAAAAATTCAAACTTTTTTCAAAATTCCAAAAATTATAATAATATCAAAAATTAAAAATTTTTCAAAATTCTAAAAATATTTCAAAAATTCTTACAAAATGAAAACTTAAAACTTTTTCCGAAATTCTAAAAATATTTCAAAAATTATTACAAAATCAAAAATACAAACTTTTTCAAAATTCCAAAAATACTTCAAAAACTACAACAAATTCAAAAATTTCCATGTCCAATTTCATTTTAAATTACATTTACGTCATAAAAACAGCTACATTTTTTTTCCCAAAATATTGACTAAAAAATTAAATGAAATCATTGACACACTTGACATTATTTTTTGACAAACTTATAATGCCATAATTCTCTATAATAATAATAAAATATCATGTCACACGAACTATTAATTTTATTTTTTTCTAAAAAATTGGGTAAAAAATAAATAAAAACCTTTCTTTTGACACACTTGACAACATTTTTTGACAAACTTATAATGCCATAATTCTCAACAATAATAATACAATTTTATTTCAAACAAACAATTTTATTTCCAAAAAATTGGGTAAAAAAAAAATAAAAATCTTTCTTTTGACACACTTGACAACACTTTTTTGACAAACTTATAATGCCATAATTCTCAATAATAATAATAAAACTTCATTTAAAACAAACAATTAATTTTATATTTTTTCCAAAAAATTAGGTAAAAAAATAAATAAAAATCTTTCTTTTGACACACTTGACAACTTTTTTTTGACAAACTTATAATGCAATAATCTAGTTTTTGATCTCACATACCAATCCCGACCATCAAGATTTCTCCAAATTCAATGTTCCTACTCGTAATCACTTAAAATGAACGTTTTTTAAGCCAAAAATATGCAAATTTCCTTGTTTTGACACACTTAATGATTTTTTTGGCACACTTCCGGTACAGTTATCGAACACAGCGTCCTTTCGGACCTGTCCCTTGAGTAAACCTATTTTTAGAAAAAAAAATTTTTGAAATCCCTCCAGTAGTTTTCCCTGCAGCGTAGGTAATGACGGCCGGCCGGCCGACAGACAGACATACATTTTTTTTTTTTTGCTTTTTTAGAATCAGGAGGTCCTAAAACGTCGTGAAATGTCAAAAAAAGTGGGGGTAAGAATTTCACTTTGAGCTCATGAATGTAATACTTAGGTCTTTCAGACCGAAGTAATTATATGCAATTGTTGTTGTTTTTTCAGTTATTTCAGTCAAATCGGACGCACCTATATTATTTAGTTTATGTATGATAATTGATAACAAATCGGAACGAAATTAGCATATTAAAGGACGCAAGTTGAAGTTTTAATTAAATAAAATTGGACTGTTGTTTATTCAATATATTAGATTAATTAATTTAACAATTTTTTTAAAACTTGAAATCATGGAACCAGAAGGATCTGGCGTAAACAAAAATGCGTCATCTATATTAAATAAAATTAACTTAAATGTTTACAAAATATTTTTAAAAATTTCAATGAGTAATAACTTCTAGTATAAATAATTAATTATTTTATATTAAAATGATATTTTTGCTTGTTAAAAAAAAGACCTAATGAATTTAGAATTAAATTTTTTTTTTATTTTCAAGCTCTATTACAAAGACTACATCTATTTTCTATTGACAAATGGTGGTAGGGGTAGGAAGTTGCTATGCGGTGTCAGGACTTCGGTTTGTACGAAGGGTTTAGTATTTACTTCATGAAAGGTGAGAGGGTGTGTGTTTACTTCTAGCTAGTGAAGTAAAAGAAAACCAATACAAAACATAAATGCGAAGTCGTAAACAACAAAACATATTACCACATTACATTACATGCTTGAGTTTAATTCCAGCTAATCCGTTGCGTTTTTTATAGATAAAATGAAACGATTTATTTTTATTTAAAAAACATTGAATAAGCCAAACGATTTATCAACCCAATGCATTTGCAATCTAGTGATCTAACCCTAGAATATAACGGCGTAAAAATTTTGAATCTCCGCTAAGTTTTGTTCAACATTTCGTTGTTTTTCGGTCCAAAGACAGACTAAAATTATTCTTAGTATTATACTCCGCATAACATAAAAGTCCAAAAATAAAATTTTAAATTGATTTTATAAATATAAACTTCGAGTTAGTAAAGTTGTTTTGTCCATGTTGTGGACTTTGAATGTTCCTAAGGGTATTCACTTAATAAAAAAACGCTAGTACTACTGTTACAACATTTATTATATATTTAATATTGGTTCACTATAACGAATACATTTATGTAGTTCTTTCTTGAACTCCTATGCACTACTGTGTTATTTTTATATCTGTTTTAATTTAGTTTTATTATTTTATATTGAAATGCGCTGACGGAGCAGCTTGATATTTGATATATAAAATAACGATGAAATGCTTATACAGCATTTCATGTATTGGATACAGTGATACCCTTATGATCACTACACCTCCCTTTTTAAAAGAATGACGTACGCGTCATTTAGTATGAGGTTAAACTGTTACTAATTAGTTTTAAGAATTTTGATTCGTTACCAATTCAGAAATATTCTGGGCCCTAGACATTTCTAAATTCGTAAGTACTCTACTTGACATTAATTTAATTCAATCACACTTATACAATTTTAGTTGATATTTGAGAGAAGTTCCTTTTTTTTTCTATAATTTTTAAATTTATTTTTGTTTAAATTATTTAAATTTTGTTTAATTATTATTTTTTTTTTCATTTGGTTTAACATTGAAATGATCTCAGGATACCACCCCTTTTAAAAGATTGCGGTGCATTCCTCATTTTTAACAAAATACATATACAAAGAAAAATTTAATATCAATTCGATCATTCTTTTCATTTTTTTTTTTGAATTACTAGAGTTTTAAAGTTAACATTTTATAATAGAAAAATTTATTGTAAATTAATATTATTATTAGCAATTATTAAAAATATGAAGCAAACAGTAAGCGTTCTAGCGTAAAAATTTTAATTTTTTCTTTTTCTTTAAATATCTTGTAATAAATTCATAAAGTTTAATTTTAATATATTGTATTTGTATCTATTCATATATAAAAAAATTTAATTATATGTTTTTGAAATTATCTTTATGTATTTTATAAACTTATATAAAATTAATAATATATTTTTTTTTCAAATTATTATGTTTGTATAAAATTAATTATATGGAAGCTTTGAGATTCCCTATTTATATAAAATTAATTAATATTAATTATAATTATTTATTCATAATCATTTATATTCATTTATTCTCTTTTTCTTTTTCTTTTCCAGTTTTAACAAAATAATAAGTGTTTGTAATCGATATTCCGGTTCATATTTTAAATAAATTATCTTTATGCAAAATTTTTATGCTGTTATTACTTGTATCTCTTACTTTGACATTGTTGTTTTCCAATAATTCTATAATTTTCCATGGTCCTAAATATCTTTTCTCGAATTTCGTTTTAGCTGTATTATTCAATGTTACAACCTCGTCACCTATTTTAAAATTTTGTGGTTTTGATTTCTTATCATAAGCTGTTTTCTGCTGCAGTTTAGCAAGGTCTAAAAATTTTCTAGCTTGTTGACTAGCATATTGTAGTTTGTACTTTAGATTTTTACTGTAATCCTCAAGATTATACACTGGTTCTATATTGGCTGATGTAGGAATTAATTTTGCTTCTCTGCCGAAAACTAGTTCATACGGTGTATAGCTATGTACTATACTAGGTTGAGTGTTGTAAAAAAATGAATAAATGTTTGACCATTTGTCCCAATCTGCGTAATAGTCGTTTTTCAAGTAGTTTCTCAGATAGGTGTTAAATTCTCTATGGTTTCGTTCTATTACTCCAAGTGTTTGATGATGATATGCTGTAGACGTAAAGTGTTGAAAACCCAGCAGGTCTTTTAATCCTGCGAATATCTCATTTACATATTCTGTACCAAGATCTGTTTTTACTATTGTGAAGTTTCCATAGGTTAATATAAAGTTATTAAATATTGTATCTGCTACTGCTTTTGCCGTTTTATCCGGTATTGGTAGAATTACTACGTACTTGGTTAATTCACACTGCAATGTTACTGCATACTTGTTACCTTGACTGCTTGTTTCTATAGGTCCGATTGTGTCTATCTGTATAGTATGGAAGGGTTCTTCAGGAGTTTTTGTTAATGCTAACTCCTCTTTGTGATATTGCTTTGCTTTGTTGATTTTGCACTTGTTACAATTTTTAACATAGTCTGCCACTTGCGTTTTTAAGTAAGGCCAGTTGAATTTTTCTGCTATTTTCATGTACGTTCTTCTTATGCCTGTATGACCTCCTGTGATTGGATCATCGTGATATAACTTGATTATTTTTGCTTTTTCTTCTTCTACACTTATTTTTACTGGTTTTTTAAAAATGATTATTTTGACGTCATTAAGTGCTTTATTACCTAGGTTTATAAATGTTTCTAAATTAATTTTTATAAAAATTCTATCATTACGCGCGATTTTTAAACAATATATATTTTTCGTGACGCTGAACTCATTCAGGTCTTTAAACAAACGTTTTAAAAATTCTATTTTTTCATTAATATTTTCAATATTTTCCTTATCTTCACTTTCGCGGACATTTAACTTATTAAATTCCTCGTGAAAACTTACGTTATCAATCTCGGTATTTTCGCGACTATCCACCTTAGTAGATGTCTTATATCCTTGATTATAACAATTATTTCTTTCATACAAATTTCTTTCATTTCTTATTAATTTCATTTTATCAATCTCGGCACTTTCACGACTATCCACCTTAGTAGATGTCTTATGTCCTCGATTATAATTATATTTATTTTCATATAGAATTCTTTTATTTTTTATTACTTTTACTTTGACATCATTTTCATTTAATTCTGTTATTACTATAGGTATACCTTTTAAATTTCTATTATTAAAATTCTCAATTACTTTACAATTATCATTACTATTTTTTATATTATCATTAATTATGTTATTATTTATTGTTTCTACTTTATTTTGAATTCTACTATTGTTACTTTTATTACTTTTATCATTAATATTATTAATGTCAGAATTGATTTTATTATTATTTTCATTATTACTTAACTTTTTTGTAGTTGATCTCGTTTGGACCATTCGAATTTCTTTTAGATTATCTATGCTAATTCTTGACAAAGCGTCTGCTACGACGTTTGCTTCTCCTTTTAAATATTCTATATCAAAATCATATTCCTCTAAATCCAATCTCATTCGAGTTAATTTTGATGATGGATTTTTTAATGAGTACATGTAAACTAACGGTTTATGATCTGATTTGATTAGAAATTTTGTACCATATATGTATGGTCGAAAATATCTAACTGCCCAATGTATGGCTGTTAACTCTTTTTCTATAGTAGATTTATTTGATTCTCCTTTTGTAAATGCTTTCGATGCAAAAACTATCGGCAAATCGACATTATTATGCGTTTGACTTAAAACAGCTCCACAAGCAGTGTTGCTTGCATCTGTAGTAATTATAAATTGTTTAGAGAAATCAGGGTATTGTAACATTGGCATTTTTGTTAGGCAATTTTTTATCTTATCAAAAGCTTGACTTTCTTCTTTTTCCCATTTAAATGTATTATTCTTTCTCGTAAGTTTATTTAATGGACTTGACATATGAGCAAAATTTTTTATAAATCTTCTGTAATAGTTAGCGAAAGCTACGAAACGTTTAGTTTCATCCGCGTTTTTAGGAATTGGATAATTTTTTAAAATATCAAATTTTGATTTGTCTATTGTTATTCCTTTATCTGTGCATGTGTGACCTAAATATGTCACTTCCGTTTTGAAAAAATTACATTTGTCCGGATTCAGCTTTAAATTCTTTTCTCGACATGCTTTGAATACTAATTCTAAATTTTGTAAATGATGCTTTACCGAGCACCCGTAGACTATTAAATCGTCCATATAAACGAACGCTCGCATAGGCGATATATTAGCAAAAGCTAATGTCATCATCCTTTGGAAAGAGTTTGGACTAATAGATAGTCCGAAAGGTAATCTAGTATACCTATATGAACCTGAATCTGTACTGAACGATGTTATGTTTCTAGATTTATCGTCCAATGGGATTTGATGAAATCCTGACTGAAGATCTACCACACTGAAATATATAGCTCTACCCAGCTGATCTAAAATGTCATCAATTCTTGGTAAAGGAAATTTGTCTGCTATAACTTTTCTGTTAATGTTTCTGAAGTCTACAACAAGACGAAATTTTTTGTTATTGTCATTTGACTTTTTTGGAACAAGAAGAATTGGACTATTGAAGCTTGAAATAGAAGGCTCGATGATATCATTTTCAAGCATTTTAGCTACTTGATTATTGATTTCTTGTTTTTGGGAATGTGGCAGCCTATAGGACTTAGTATATACTGGAATATCATCCTTAATTTGGATGTTTTGAGTATAAAAGTTATTTACAGTTAGTTTTTCAGAATCACTTGCAAAAATATCTACATATTGTGAGATAAGCGTTTGTATGTGTCGATTAATATTTGGATCGATAATTTTATTATTCCGTTCTACTTTTTCAAGAATATCTTTTGTTTTTTCAGCTGTATTTAGAATTTCTTTTTTATTAAAATGATAGACGTGAAAATCGTCTAAAGGTTCTAAAACAATAGAAGATTGTTTAATTTCTACTCCATAATTATTTGTATTTATTAACTGCACATACGGTTTATTTTGATTTATAATAGCTCTACCTATGAGCACACCAGGGATTAATTCTCCCTGTTGAACAACTGAATCATTTAAATTTTTTACATTTGATAGTCTTTTTATTATTTCGCATCTAGGCGGTATGAAAATTGTATCGGTATCCGTACCTGATAAGATCGGAATTCTGAATGATATATGTCGTTCATTGATTTCTAATGTGAAATCGTCGTAACTTATGTTACATGAAAATTTGGTGAAAAAGTCTCTACCTAAAATACCTGACGTTGGTATTGGAAAGTCGCTTTGAACTATATGAAACTCATGTTTAATTGCATAATTGTTTGAACAAATTTCAATCGAAATGGTACCTACTGTTTTCAATTCTTTATCTGAAATTCCTTTTAATAAAATTTTATTATTATAATTAATTAAATTTTTAAAACTATCATGGTATTTCAACAATGACACATCTGCTCCGGTATCTAAAAGAAAACTTACATTAGCTTTGTTTATATTATTTAGTTTAAAATTACAAAAATGACAAAAATTAAGGTTAATTGTTAAAATTTTTAAACATTCCCCTGTGTACCGAGGTCTGCTTCGTTTCCCGACTCGTTAAATTCTATCATTCGAGTCCTCATGTTCCTTACGTTGTAGCTCTGCTGACTACCTATATTATTTTGGTTATTATTATTTTTATTATTATACCGGTTACCAAATCTATTTTTACTATTAAAATTTCTGTTATTATTTATCTGAAATCTTCTAAAATTATTATTATTATTATTGTTGTTCTGAAATCTATTAAAATTGTTAATATTGTTGCGGTCATAGCTGAAATTTCTATTAAAATTTTGATATTTGTTTCTCTGCGTATTTACTTGTCTACCTCTGAAAGATAAAATTTGAGCATTTCTTTCGTTAGACAATGACTGGAACCTATGTATGAGTTGATCCATATCGCTGAATTCACTTGACAAGGCACTTTGTAATATAACATCATTTGCGTGATTTTGTTTTATATTTTTCACAGCAGCATGGACTACGTACTGCGTAGCAGTTGCTTGGCTAACTCATTCGCTTATATATGCGTTTTTCAACTTATCTGTTAACTCACTCAAATCCTTTATATATTTATCCTTATTTCCGCTTTTTAATCCTTCCATTGTTGTATTGATCATCCAAGAGGGTTGACCCTTACAACTTTGTTTTAGTTTCTCGATTATTTCTGTTATGGATTTACACTCCGCGGTTGACTCTCTTGCCTTTGTTGTTAGCTTGGCTTTAACCAGATTTGTTAACAGTTGCTGATTATCAGCGTGAGTTATTGCTAATACTAAGATGTTTAATTTGTCTATTATACTACCTAATTGAAGAGGATTCCCATCGTAGTCGTCTCTTAAAATTTTTGACACTAAGTCAATAACCTCTGTTGCTTTTTGCGATGTCATTGTGTTTTCTTCAAAATTTTGTATTGGTTGGAGAAATAAATCTTTTTCTAATCTTGATATGGTTTCTTGTATGTTTTTGATTTCCAGTTCTATATACAAATATTGTTTCTTTTGTCGCTTTGCTTTCTCATAAGAAGCTAATTTTTCTTTTAATATTTCTCTAAATTCATTTAATTTTTCGTCGCTCATACGAATTTGTTAAAATTGTTTGTTAAAAAAAAAATTGCTTTCAAATAAGATTATTATTATGTAAAAGTAAATAAAACAACATAAAATTACGTTTTTGTTTTTTTTTTTTTTATTATTAATGGTTCAATTTCAGATTTCAGTTTAAATTACATAAATTTATTTTTATTATTATTATTATGCAGAAAAATTTTACATATTTACATCAATATAGAAGAAAAAAATTTTTTTTTTTTTTTAAAAAAATTATTGATTTATACATGTAGAGTTGATGCATACCTGCGCTTCAGGCTTCTGCGATGTCTATCGTAAATTACGAAAATTAATTCTATAATTTTTATTGTGCATATAATGGCAACTAGCACTAACAACTCTGTGCTATAAACATTGATCGTATCTTCTACGTCAATTTTCAAATTGTTATTCACTTGGCCTGTAGACGTTTGCTCAGACTGTTTTGTATTTGAACTGCCCATTTTAACTTTTATTCAAAATTTTATTCTTTACCGTCGAATATTTGTTATTTCGGTTTTGATTTTGTGTTTTTTTTTTTTTGTAAAAAAACTTATTAATTTAAAATTAAAAATTTTATAACTTTAATTTAAAAAAAAAATTTCAATTGATTTTATTGTAGAGAAAATTAAAATAAAATTATTTTCCTTTATTTTCGGTTTTTTAAAAAAAATATATATATTGACGCATTTTATACTTTCTATTTCTATCTAAAAAAAAATTTTCATTTGAAAAACTTATTTTCAAATGTGTATACATCGGTATATAAACCTGTATTTAGTATTAATACTAAATACTAAATAAACTTCACTTAAAATAAACTATTAATACTAAATAAACTTCGTCCAGAATGGGTTAATTTTATTTACTCATTCATTAATTAAAAGTTAACTCCTTTTTCAATCTTTTACTTGTATTGCAAATTGTATTGCATAAATTAATGTAAATTAAATTTGTTATACAAATGTTTACATTAATGAATTAAAAGGAGTTACCTAATACATTTTGCATAAATTAGATTTGAGTTCGCTAATACAAATGCAAGTTTGAATGAAAACAGGTGTGGCCTATTCAAAATGTACAGACTACGTAGTATTGATTTCTAGTGGATTATAGAAGTTTCGATTTATTTATTTTTCGATATAAATAAGCAAACAAAAATATCAGATAGTCAGTTTTAATTTTGCAATTAAAAGTGTTTATAAATATTCGCAAGTATAAGGAATAATCGGTGGTACTTGAGCCTGGGTATTAATAGTGAAAGAATTTGAACCTAGTGGAATAGTAAATACAGATTTTACGATTCCGACTCTCATTGATTCAAATTGTGGAAAGCGGTGAAATTTATGGTACATAAATTGGAGACCATAGAATTTATTGTAATTAAAATCGGAAGTTGCTGTAATTGGTTGATAAATAAAGTTTGAGATTCTGTTAACCAAAGATCTGTCTTTTTACTGTCGTGTTTGTTCAATAATCTAAAAGAACCAACGAAGAGTCGTTACAGTGGTGTCAGAAGTGGGATTATTGAAACAATGGTCAAGACAGTAAATATTAGTGATCTCAGCCAGACCCAGCTGAAGGATGAGTTGAAGAAAAGGAATGCTCCAATCCATGGAACGAAGGCAGAACTTGCATTCCGGCTGCGTAAAATTTTAGAAGAAGCAGGCCAAAACACAGAGGTCATAGAAGTAGAGCCAGAGGAAGTTACGGTCCAGAATGCCCCAGCAATTGATCCGATGATGGTGTTGATGAAAGAAATGATGGCACAGCAGCAACAACAATTCGCTGATATGATGGCCAAACAAGGAAACAACCAACAACAACAATTTGCTGATATGATGACCAAACAAGGAAACAACCAACAACAACAACTTGCTGATCTGATGGCCCGACAAGAGAAACTGGCCGCAGAACAAAAAGCCCGACAAGAGAAACTGGCAGCGGAACAAAAATTAGATCAACAACAACTACGTGAAGTAATCGAGTCACGTATATCCAGTGCAGAGGTGAAAATCAACAACGTGGAAAGGGAGTTGCGGAAAGTTACCGAGGAACATGAAGAGAAATTACGCAAACTTTCAAGTGAATTACGCCAAGAAATAGCACAAGGGAAGTCAGGTAACATGGTCAATCCATCAACTACTTCAGCCCCAGCTAGATTAAAAACACCCGCATTTGATGGATCCACATCGTATCAAATATTTAAGATGCAATTTGAGATAGCAACAACTGGGGTAGATAACCAGCAAAAAGCAAATGCGCTTATATTGGCATTGAAGGGACCTGCTGCTGAAATTTTGCAGACACTATCAGCGACAGAACGTGATTACAGCAAGATTATGGAGGCCTTAGAAGTAAGATACGGGGAAAGTCATATGCAAGCTCTCCATCGCATGCAGCTCAAGACACGAAAACAAGGAGTCAGCGAAACCTTGCAAGAATTAGAGGCTGACATTGTGAGACTGGTTAATCTATCATATCCGAATTATAACGCTGAACACCGAGACGAACTGGCAGCTGATACATTCATCAATGCTCTTCGAGATGTGCAAATGAGAAACCAGCTTTATCTAAGCGGAAAGAAGCTACCTGCTGAAGTCTTAGCATTGGCCCTGCAAATGGAAGCTGGAAAAAGAGCGTACGGTTCAGATAGAGTACGTCAAATGCAAGTTATTAAAGAGCCACTAAAAGCAGCGCTTGATGAAGTGATCATGCATGTCAAAAAGTTGGAGGATAAGCCTGAACGAAATCAACGAAGAAGATCTAGCAGAGTAAGATGCTGGAATTGTGGGCAGTTAGGGCACATCAGACAAGAATGCAAAACACAAGTAGCAGCAAAAGAAGGAATAGTTTCAGGCCGGTTGATGAACCTTTCGAACAAGCAAGTGGATGTCAAAAAGGAAGGAGATTGCCGCGTCGAACACCGGAAGAGAAGGATACATTGTAACGCTGAAGATCTTTCAAGAAGACCCTGTGTTGAGGAGCGCAAGTCATATAGCAGGACTGAGAGAAAGGAGGCAAATGTCAAAAAGGAAGAAGATTGCCGCGTTGAACACCGAAAGAGAAGGATACATTGTAACACTGAAGATCTTTCAAGAAGACCCTGTGTTGAAGAGCGCAAGTCATGTAGCAGGACTGAAAGAAAAGAGGCAATGACAGTGAAGCAAATTAAGTTCCAAACTCCTGACGATTGGTGTACCGAGGCAATTAAAAGAGAGCAGCTAGAAGATCTAGCTATGGCTCCAATTTTGAAATGGAAAACTGAGGGAAGGCGACCAGAGTGGAAAGAGGTAGCACCTTTAAGTACGGAGGTGAAATGCTACTGGGCGCAATGGGACTCGCTATTGATGGATAACGGGATACTAAAAAGAAAATGGGAGTCCGCTGATGGAAAGAAAGTGTTAGAGCAACTGGTGTTGCCATCCAGTCGAGTAGAAGAGGTACTGGGAAAGCTGCATGGAAGTATTTCTGGAGGACACCTGGGAGTCAATAAAACCCTGGCTAAAGTAAGGGAGAGGTTTTATTGGGTAAGGTATCGAACCGACGTAGAGCAATGGTGTCGGCGATGTGATACTTGTGCGGCGAGCAAAGGACCAAAGACTAGAACTCGAGGAGAGATGCAGCAATACAATGTGGGAGCCCCAATGGAGAGAATTGCTATAGACATCGCGGGGCCATTTCCGGAAACTACAAAAGGTAACAAATACATCATGGTGGTCATTGATTACTTTACAAAATGGCCGGAAGCTTATGCAATACCGAACCAGGAAGCAGTTACGGTCGCGGAAACATTAGTCAATGAATGGGTTTGCAGATATGGAACACCGCTCGAGTTGCATACCGACCAGGGAAGGAATTTTGAATCTCAACTGATGGAAGAGCTGTGCAGAACACTCGGCATTAGAAAAACACGAACTACACCTATGAACCCACAATCGGATGGCATGGTAGAACGATTCAACCGAACCATGGAAGAACATTTGTCAAAGGTAGTAGAAGCCAACCAAAGAAATTGGGACAAGGATCTTCCGTTATTCTTGATGGCCTATCGTAGCGCAGTGCACGATACGACAAGTGAAACGCCAGCGAATATCATGTTCGGAAGAGAACTTCATCTTCCTAGTGACATCGAGTTTGGCATCCCTGGAGGTCTGGTATCCACGAAAACAGATTATGTGGGACAACTAAGGGAGAAGATGAATAAAATCCATCAGCAGGTTCGAGACCACATTAAGATTGCCAGTGACAAAATGAAAACCAGGTACGACATAAATGCAAATAGTGGCGGTTTTCAAGAAGGAGAATTGGTATGGCTATACAACCCCAGAAGAACTAAGGGAAGATCACCCAAGCTGCAGCCAGATTGGGAAGGCCCATATAAAATAATCAAACGAATTAATGATGTCATCTACCGCATACAAAAGGGACCCCGTACCAAGATGAAAGTGATACATCTGCAAAGGTTGGCACCGTACCAAGGTAACAGCACCAATGCGATCTCTGATATTGTTCGGGACGAACAAAACTAAATGGAGGGCAATGTAATAAACTTCGTCCAGAATGGGTTAATTTTATTTACTCATTCATTAATTAAAAGTTAACTCCTTTTTCAATCTTTTACTTGTATTGCAAATTGTATTGCATAAATTAATGTAAATTAAATTTGTTATACAAATGTTTACATTAATGAATTAAAAGGAGTTACCTAATACATTTTGCATAAATTAGATTTGAGTTCGCTAATACAAATGCAAGTTTGAATGAAAACAGGTGTGGCCTATTCAAAATGTACAGACTACGTAGTATTGATTTCTAGTGGATTATAGAAGTTTCGATTTATTTATTTTTCGATATAAATAAGCAAACAAAAATATCAGATAGTCAGTTTTAATTTTGCAATTAAAAGTGTTTATAAATATTCGCAAGTATAAGGAATAATCGGTGGTACTTGAGCCTGGGTATTAATAGTGAAAGAATTTGAACCTAGTGGAATAGTAAATACAGATTTTACGATTCCGACTCTCATTGATTCAAATTGTGGAAAGCGGTGAAATTTATGGTACATAAATTGGAGACCATAGAATTTATTGTAATTAAAATCGGAAGTTGCTGTAATTGGTTGATAAATAAAGTTTGAGATTCTGTTAACCAAAGATCTGTCTTTTTACTGTCGTGTTTGTTCAATAATCTAAAAGAACCAACGAAGAGTCGTTACAGTATTTTATAAACTTATATAAAATTAATAATATATTTTTTTTTCAAATTATTATGTTTGTATAAAATTAATTATATGGAAGCTTTGAGATTCCCTATTTATATAAAATTAATTAATATTAATTATAATTATTTATTCATAATCATTTATATTCATTTATTCTCTTTTTCTTTTTCTTTTCCAGTTTTAACAAAATAATAAGTGTTTGTAATCGATATTCCGGTTCATATTTTAAATAAATTATCTTTATGCAAAATTTTTATGCTGTTATTACTTGTATCTCTTACTTTGACATTGTTGTTTTCCAATAATTCTATAATTTTCCATGGTCCTAAATATCTTTTCTCGAATTTCGTTTTAGCTGTATTATTCAATGTTACAACCTCGTCACCTATTTTAAAATTTTGTGGTTTTGATTTCTTATCATAAGCTGTTTTCTGCTGCAGTTTAGCAAGGTCTAAAAATTTTCTAGCTTGTTGACTAGCATATTGTAGTTTGTACTTTAGATTTTTACTGTAATCCTCAAGATTATACACTGGTTCTATATTGGCTGATGTAGGAATTAATTTTGCTTCTCTGCCGAAAACTAGTTCATACGGTGTATAGCTATGTACTATACTAGGTTGAGTGTTGTAAAAAAATGAATAAATGTTTGACCATTTGTCCCAATCTGCGTAATAGTCGTTTTTCAAGTAGTTTCTCAGATAGGTGTTAAATTCTCTATGGTTTCGTTCTATTACTCCAAGTGTTTGATGATGATATGCTGTAGACGTAAAGTGTTGAAAACCCAGCAGGTCTTTTAATCCTGCGAATATCTCATTTACATATTCTGTACCAAGATCTGTTTTTACTATTGTGAAGTTTCCATAGGTTAATATAAAGTTATTAAATATTGTATCTGCTACTGCTTTTGCCGTTTTATCCGGTATTGGTAGAATTACTACGTACTTGGTTAATTCACAGTGCAATGTTACTGCATACTTGTTACCTTGACTGCTTGTTTCTATAGGTCCGATTGTGTCTATCTGTATAGTATGGAAGGGTTCTTCAGGAGTTTTTGTTAATGCTAACTCCTCTTTGTGATATTGCTTTGCTTTGTTGATTTTGCACTTGTTACAATTTTTAACATAGTCTGCCACTTGCGTTTTTAAGTAAGGCCAGTTGAATTTTTCTGCTATTTTCATGTACGTTCTTCTTATGCCTGTATGACCTCCTGTGATTGGATCATCGTGATATAACTTGATTATTTTTGCTTTTTCTTCTTCTACACTTATTTTTACTGGTTTTTTAAAAATGATTATTTTGACGTCATTAAGTGCTTTATTACCTAGGTTTATAAATGTTTCTAAATTAATTTTTATAAAAATTCTATCATTACGCGCGATTTTTAAACAATATATATTTTTCGTGACGCTGAACTCATTCAGGTCTTTAAACAAACGTTTTAAAAATTCTATTTTTTCATTAATATTTTCAATATTTTCCTTATCTTCACTTTCGCGGACATTTAACTTATTAAATTCCTCGTGAAAACTTACGTTATCAATCTCGGTATTTTCGCGACTATCCACCTTAGTAGATGTCTTATATCCTTGATTATAACAATTATTTCTTTCATACAAATTTCTTTCATTTCTTATTAATTTCATTTTATCAATCTCGGCACTTTCGCGACTATCCACCTTAGTAAATGTCTTATGTCCTCGATTATAATTATATTTATTTTCATATAGAATTCTTTTATTTTTTATTACTTTTACTTTGATATCATTTTCATTTAATTCTGTTATTACTATAGGTATACCTTTTAAATTTCTATTATTAAAATTCTCAATTACTTTACAATTATCATTACTATTTTTTATATTATCATTAATTATGTTATTATTTATTGTTTCTACTTTATTTTGAATTCTACTATTGTTACTTTTATTACTTTTATCATTAATATTATTAATGTCAGAATTGATTTTATTATTATTTTCATTATTACTTAACTTTTTTGTAGTTGATCTCGTTTGGACCATTCGAATTTCTTTTAGATTATCTATGCTAATTCTTGACAAAGCGTCTGCTACGACGTTTGCTTCTCCTTTTAAATATTCTATATCAAAATCATATTCCTCTAAATCCAATCTCATTCGAGTTAATTTTGATGATGGATTTTTTAATGAGTACATGTAAACTAACGGTTTATGATCTGATTTGATTAGAAATTTTGTACCATATATGTATGGTCGAAAATATCTAACTGCCCAATGTATGGCTGTTAACTCTTTTTCTATAGTAGATTTATTTGATTCTCCTTTTGTAAATGCTTTCGATGCAAAAACTATCGGCAAATCGACATTATTATGCGTTTGACTTAAAACAGCTCCACAAGCAGTGTTGCTTGCATCTGTAGTAATTATAAATTGTTTAGAGAAATCAGGGTATTGTAACATTGGCATTTTTGTTAGGCAATTTTTTATCTTATCAAAAGCTTGACTTTCTTCTTTTTCCCATTTAAATGTATTATTCTTTCTCGTAAGTTTATTTAATGGACTTGACATATGAGCAAAATTTTTTATAAATCTTCTGTAATAGTTAGCGAAAGCTACGAAACGTTTAGTTTCATCCGCGTTTTTAGGAATTGGATAATTTTTTAAAATATCAAATTTTGATTTGTCTATTGTTATTCCTTTATCTGTGCATGTGTGACCTAAATATGTCACTTCCGTTTTGAAAAAATTACATTTGTCCGGATTCAGCTTTAAATTCTTTTCTCGACATGCTTTGAATACTAATTCTAAATTTTGTAAATGATGCTTTACCGAGCACCCGTAGACTATTAAATCGTCCATATAAACGAACGCTCGCATAGGCGATATATTAGCAAAAGCTAATGTCATCATCCTTTGGAAAGAGTTTGGACTAATAGATAGTCCGAAAGGTAATCTAGTATACCTATATGAACCTGAATCTGTACTGAACGATGTTATGTTTCTAGATTTATCGTCCAATGGGATTTGATGAAATCCTGACTGAAGATCTACCACACTGAAATATATAGCTCTACCCAGCTGATCTAAAATGTCATCAATTCTTGGTAAAGGAAATTTGTCTGCTATAACTTTTCTGTTAATGTTTCTGAAGTCTACAACAAGACGAAATTTTTTGTTATTGTCATTTGACTTTTTTGGAACAAGAAGAATTGGACTATTGAAGCTTGAAATAGAAGGCTCGATGATATCATTTTCAAGCATTTTAGCTACTTGATTATTGATTTCTTGTTTTTGGGAATGTGGCAGCCTATAGGACTTAGTATATACTGGAATATCATCCTTAATTTGGATGTTTTGAGTATAAAAGTTATTTACAGTTAGTTTTTCAGAATCACTTGCAAAAATATCTACATATTGTGAGATAAGCGTTTGTATGTGTCGATTAATATTTGGATCGATAATTTTATTATTCCGTTCTACTTTTTCAAGAATATCTTTTGTTTTTTCAGCTGTATTTAGAATTTCTTTTTTATTAAAATGATAGACGTGAAAATCGTCTAAAGGTTCTAAAACAATAGAAGATTGTTTAATTTCTACTCCATAATTATTTGTATTTATTAACTGCACATACGGTTTATTTTGATTTATAATAGCTCTACCTATGAGCACACCAGGGATTAATTCTCCCTGTTGAACAACTGAATCATTTAAATTTTTTACATTTGATAGTCTTTTTATTATTTCGCATCTAGGCGGTATGAAAATTGTATCGGTATCCGTACCTGATAAGATCGGAATTCTGAATGATATATGTCGTTCATTGATTTCTAATGTGAAATCGTCGTAACTTATGTTACATGAAAATTTGGTGAAAAAGTCTCTACCTAAAATACCTGACGTTGGTATTGGAAAGTCGCTTTGAACTATATGAAACTCATGTTTAATTGCATAATTGTTTGAACAAATTTCAATCGAAATGGTACCTACTGTTTTCAATTCTTTATCTGAAATTCCTTTTAATAAAATTTTATTATTATAATTAATTAAATTTTTAAAACTATCATGGTATTTCAACAATGACACATCTGCTCCGGTATCTAAAAGAAAACTTACATTAGCTTTGTTTATATTATTTAGTTTAAAATTACAAAAATGACAAAAATTAAGGTTAATTGTTAAAATTTTTAAACATTCCCCTGTGTACCGAGGTCTGCTTCGTTTCCCGACTCGTTAAATTCTATCATTCGAGTCCTCATGTTCCTTACGTTGTAGCTCTGCTGACTACCTATATTATTTTGGTTATTATTATTTTTATTATTATACCGGTTACCAAATCTATTTTTACTATTAAAATTTCTGTTATTATTTATCTGAAATCTTCTAAAATTATTATTATTATTATTGTTGTTCTGAAATCTATTAAAATTGTTAATATTGTTGCGGTCATAGCTGAAATTTCTATTAAAATTTTGATATTTGTTTCTCTGCGTATTTACTTGTCTACCTCTGAAAGATAAAATTTGAGCATTTCTTTCGTTAGACAATGACTGGAACCTATGTATGAGTTGATCCATATCGCTGAATTCACTTGACAAGGCACTTTGTAATATAACATCATTTGCGTGATTTTGTTTTATATTTTTCACAGCAGCATGGACTACGTACTGCGTAGCAGTTGCTTGGCTAACTCATTCGCT
Organism: Diogma glabrata; assembly: GCA_963693315.1. Lineage (NCBI taxonomy): Eukaryota > Metazoa > Arthropoda > Insecta > Diptera > Cylindrotomidae > Diogma > Diogma glabrata. The sequence goes on from CAVNZG010001139.1 coordinate 192,962, forward strand.
TATATATGCGTTTTTCAACTTATCTGTTAACTCACTCAAATCCTTTATATATTTGTCCTTATTTCCGCTTTTTAATCCTTCCATTGTTGTATTGATCATCCAAGAGGGTTGACCCTTACAACTTTGTTTTAGTTTCTCGATTATTTCTGTTATGGATTTACACTCCGCGGTTGACTCTCTTGCCTTTGTTGTTAGCTTGGCTTTAACCAGATTTGTTAACAGTTGCTGATTCTCAGCGTGAGTTATTGCTAATACTAAGATGTTTAATTTGTCTATTATACTACCTAATTGAAGAGGATTCCCATCGTAGTCGTCTCTTAAAATTTTTGACACTAAGTCAATAACCTCTGTTGCTTTTTGCGATGTCATTGTGTTTTCTTCAAAATTTTGTATTGGTTGGAGAAATAAATCTTTTTCTAATCTTGATATGGTTTCTTGTATGTTTTTGATTTCCAGTTCTATATACAAATATTGTTTCTTTTGTCGCTTTGCTTTCTCATAAGAAGCTAATTTTTCTTTTAATATTTCTCTAAATTCATTTAATTTTTCGTCGCTCATACGAATTTGTTAAAATTGTTTGTTAAAAAAAAAATTGCTTTCAAAAAAGATTATTATTATGTAAAAGTAAATAAAACAACATAAAATTACGTTTTTGTTTTTTTTTTTTTTTTTTTTATTATTAATGGTTCAATTTCAGATTTCAGTTTAAATTACATAAATTTATTTTTATTATTATTATTATGCAGAAAAATTTTACATATTTACATCAATATAGAAGAAAAAAATTTTTTTTTTTTTTTAAAAAAATTATTGATTTATACATGTAGAGTTGATGCATACCTGCGCTTCAGGCTTCTGCGATGTCTATCGTAAATTACGAAAATTAATTCTATAATTTTTATTGCGCATATAATGGCAACTAGCACTAACAACTCTGTGCTATAAACATTGATCGTATCTTCTACGTCAATTTTCAAATTGTTATTCACTTGGCCTGTAGACGTTTGCTCAGACTGTTTTGTATTTGAACTGCCCATTTTAACTTTTATTCAAAATTTTATTCTTTACCGTCGAATATTTGTTATTTCGGTTTTGATTTTGTGTTTTTTTTTTTTTGTAAAAAAACTTATTAATTTAAAATTAAAAATTTTATAACTTTAATTTAAAAAAAAAATTTCAATTGATTTTATTGTAGAGAAAATTAAAATAAAATTATTTTCCTTTATTTTCGGTTTTTTAAAAAAAATATATATATTGACGCATTTTATACTTTCTATTTCTATCTAAAAAAAAATTTTCATTTGAAAAACTTATTTTCAAATGTGTATACATCGGTATATAAACCTGTATTTAGTATTAATATGTTTAATATATTATGTGGTTTGCGTACGGGATTTTTAAACTTTTCGAGTAGTACTAAAAACTTTAATATATTATACGGTTTGCGTACGAGATTTTTTTTTTTAAACTTTTTCGAGTAGTACTAAAAACATTAATATATTATACGGTTTGTGTACGAGATTTTTTAAACTATTTCGAATAGAACTAAAATTCGATGCTTTTATTATTAGATTTTATTTGGTTATTTGTTTGAACATTCCATTTTGTATGTTAATGATTTGATAAAAAAAAATTTTTATTATGAAATTTATATTACAAAAATTTTTATTTAATTTTTATTTCTCGGAAAAACTCACTTATCAAAAATTTACTTTAATAAAAATATTTGTTTAAATTTACTTTAAAAAAAAAAAGACTTTAACACTAAAGTTTTGATACACATATTACTGCACTAATACACCAAATAATGAAATTTCTACTCACAGTTTTTTCCGATGGTCAATTCCTGGGAATCAGACAGGAATCTGTCACGGTCGCCATGTTTTGTCCATGTTGTGGACTTTGAATGTTCCTAAGGGTATTCACTTAATAAAACAACGCTAGTACTACTGTTACAACATTTATTATATATTTAATATTGGTTCACTATAACGAATACATTTATGTAGTTCTTTCTTGAACTCCTATGCACTACTGTGTTATTTTTATATCTGTTTTAATTTAGTTTTATTATTTTATATTGAAATGCGCTGACGGAGCAGCTTGATATTTGATATATAAAATAACGATGAAATGCTTATACAGCATTTCATGTATTGGATACAGTGATACCCTTATGATCACTACAAAGTATTAATACAAAAGAACGTATAAAATTTATTTTTATTCGCCTACATATTAAAGTGTTACTTTATTACTGTGATTTGCGGCTTTAAAGTATCACTTTTCAACAATTTATTTTGTTGTCATAGCTACGTCCAAAAAAGTAAAAAGCATTTGTGTTTGTTTAAATTCTATGAAAAATATAATTTTTTATCAAAGCAACCATTAAATTCAAAATTTCATTATCCAATTAAAATAGTTGTTATCATTTGTTGTCATAACTACATAATAATTTGGAAAAAATAATAAATATTTTATCAAAGGTTACTTGTTCCACATATTTTTATTTTAAAATTTATGAAAATTTATAATTTTAATTTAGAATAAACAACTTTTCTTAAAATATTTTGCTTGCGGCGAATAAAAAATAGTATATGATGCACGGACGTAAGCTATTTTGGACTTAATGTGGGTGCAAATCTCGGCTAGCGTCTCGATTTGCAAACTCCACATCCGTCCAAAATCTTTAGCTTTACGTCCTAGCATCATAATGTACTATTTTTTAACCCAAAAAAATAATCCCAATCCTAAGAATATATTCGCAAATACATTTGCGTTTCTATTCGCATAATTCTTTATTCCTGTTTTAAACTAAACCATTCGAATATAGAGAATAAACATAACAGAATAAAAACAAACAGAAACATTTTAATAATTCTCTCACTGTTTTCATTTGTTTTAAAATGAGAATACAAAAGAACACGAATATATAAAAACACTCGTTATATGGGAAACGTTTGTTTCTTAGCGAAGAACGTTCTTTTCACACCTCTGATACAAATTGTGGCTGATCGAACTTTGACATCAAAACTTGATTCCCTACAACATCGTCGCACTGTTGCTGACCTCGTTGTTTTTTACATATACCGTCACCAACAGTGCTCAGATGAAATCAGCAGCATCATGCCCCAAACTTATTCTTACCCCCGTTCCACTCGACAATCGGCTACCGCAACCAGTTAAACGGTCGAGATCCCACGCTGTCATACTGGCAGATCGCAGAAAGGCTTCTTTGTCCGAACTGCATACAAATGGAATAGTTTGCCGGAATCCTTAGGTGACTTCAACCCACAGAGGTTCAAAAAAAGCGTTCATCATGACCTTAGAACGCCAGTTGTTGTGGGACCTATAGGTCTTAAAAGGTATTTATGTGTTGTTGTGACAAATATTGTAAACCCTATAACAGAACACATTTTATTCAAAAAAAAAAATTAACCTAAATAACGCCCTTGGTACATAAATAGCTGTTACATTTGTTTAAAAATATTTAGCAACATTTTAGTTATTAAATGTTCATAAAGTTTTCCAAAACTATCAAATTATTATTAACGTCATACAATGTTTTTGTCATACGCTACAAAATTTAGGAGAATTGGTTTACATAGCAACGTACAAACAACTAATATTTATTTTAAACTTCAAAATAGCTATTTTTTTGGCATACTATGATACATTTGTATTTTTTCGCATATCAATATAGACTAACAAATTAAATTCTTTCTTAGTTTTTAGCTTATTAAGTAAAGCATAAAATCTTGTATGCACCACTGGCGTTACTGGGAATTACGCCCATCAAGCGATATCCATCCTTTGGGCCAGAGGCCCTCGGGCTAGATTACGTCGCTTTCCGGGCGCAATAACCTACATAACGCCCTAGGTACATAAATAGCTATTTTGTGATTTATAATTAAATGTTGGAACGGATATTGGTGTGTTAGTTGACTATCACAACTAGTTTTCTAGGAGCTAATGTTAGTTTTTTTAAAATTAAACACACAATGCTAACATTAGAAAGTTCATCTATAATCACAAACATTGTCATTTTCTTCGTATATAATAAATGTACATTATATCTAGAACATATATCGGTGTTATTGACCATATTCACTGGAATCGTCTTTATCGTCGAAATTGTCTTTTAAGCTCGAGTTAGAGTTAGAATCAAACTAAGAACTACACTAGAATTGAAAATTTAATAAAAACGAGCTAACTGCCAGAAATATCTAACGTTGATTGTCTTCCGAAATATCAAACGTTGATTGAAACACTCAACTTAAGTAGATAAAATAATGATGAAATTTCAACTTTAAACACTCGGTAAGGTAGTTGGATAGCGTATCTGCCAAAGGATTTGAATCATAAAGATGATGAAGTATAGAATCTTAACCTAAAGCTCAAAAATTTACTTTCTTGTCGAAAAATTTAAATAATTTCCTTAATTACTAACTACTTAAAAAATTCTAAGCCAGTTTTAGATTTTTCATATTTTTAATTACAAATTCAAAACTTTAATGTCAAAAACAGCCAACAAAGTTTTATTGACTAAATTGGCATTGTACAAATACAATTTCCCCGTACTATATAGAGATATATAAAATTCAACCAATAAAAATTAAACAATAAAACTAAAGAGGTCATAAAAAATTAATTAAAATTTATGAAATGTACTTTTATTTTAAAATCCCAAATTACAAATAAAACCGTAAAAATCCATTTATTTAATCGACTGAGAATGTATGCATACAAAATTAGTTTGGAGTTTTTATTACTCGAATGAAGCGATAAACTGCAATAAAATGTTTCGGTTTGATTTAATTTATTTGTAGTGTTGAATATGAAAAAAAATTTCTGCATAGGATCTTGATGAAACTTTGGCAAATGATACAGGTTCACTTGAAAATAGAAGATCTGGATTCATTTTAAATTTGGACAAAATAGCGGGGGGTCTCCCGAACACCTCTAAGTTTAAATCTTGAATAACTTCTGATCCCGAGCTATGATCTTATTGAAACTTAGTATATAAGGTTTTAATACTGTGTCCAATATTTCTGCATACCAACTTCCGGTTTGTCACTTCCGGTTAAAAAGTTTTTTTTTCAGGTGTTTATCCCTACTGTAGCCTACAATTACCGATCGATTTTCAGGAAACGTTGCGAAAAGCTTTTAAATAACATGAGAAAGATTTTATCAGCTTTTGGAGCACATTGGATAAAGGGTTGGGGGTCCACCATACAACAGGTGGTTTTTTCCACAAAGTTTTTATGTTTGTTGGGAGCATAATAGATTCGTTCGTGAATGAATTTTGATGACACTTTGGAAAAAGACGCAAACATGTATGACAAAGAACTGATTAGTTTTTGAGCGATAGTGAACAAAGTGGTGGGGGGTCCCTGGAGCACCTGTTTTTTTGAAAGCTCTATAGCTTCTGTACCTGATAAGCGAATTGGATGAAACTTGGTACATGAGTATGTAGTACGGTTTACAATAGTTCTGCATCCCAACTTCCGGTTTTTCACTTCCGGTAAAAAAATTTTTGTTGTACATTTTTGAAGTTTTTTCAGTGTCTTTATGCACACTACAGCCTACAATAATGAAGTGATTATGATGAAACTTATGGAGTAGGGTTCCAATTAGTGTGAAAAGATAATTATCATGTTTTGGGACACATTGATCAGAGTGGTGGGGGATCTACCATACAAATGCTGACTTTTCACACTTTGTTTTTTAAGTTTGTTGGGAGCATACAGACTTCATTCATTAATTTATTTTAATGACACTTTGGAAAAAGATGGAGGCTTAAGTAACAAAGAACTGATTAGTTTTTGGACAATATTGGGATAAGTGGTACGGGGTCTCCCGAACACCTGTTTACTGTGTCAGCATTTTTTCAATGTTTGTTGGGAGCACACAGCATTCGTTCGTGAACCAATTTTGATGACACTTTGGAAAAAAATGCAAACATGTATGGCAAAGAACTGATTAGTTTTTGAGCGATAGTGAACAAAGTGGTGGGGGGTGTCCCATACACCTGTTTTTTTTTAAAGCCCAATAACATCTGTACCTGATTTCTTTTTACTTGTTGACAGTTTTTTCAGTATCTTTATGTACACTACAGCCTACAATAATGAAGTGATTATGATAAAACTTATGGAAAGGTTTCAATTAGTGTAAGAAGAAAATTATCATCTTTTGGGACACATTGATCATGGCGGGGGATCTACCATACAACTGCTGACTTTTCACACTTGGTTTTTAAAGTTTGTTAGGAGCATACAGATTTCATTCATTAATCAATTTTAATGGAACTTTGAAAAAAGATAAAGACTTTATTGACAAAGAATTGACTAGTTTTTGGACAATATTGGGATAAGTGGTGGGGTCCTCCCGAACACTTTTTTATTGTTTCAATGTTTGTTGGAAGCATACAACATTCGTTCGTTAATTAATTTTGATTACACTTTGCAAAAAGATGCAAATATGTATGGCAAGGAACTGATTAGTTTTTTGAGCGGTAGTGAACAAAGTGGTAGAGGGTCCTCCAAGCACCTGTTATTTTGGAAGCTCAATAACTTCTGTACCTGATAATCGAGTTGGATGAAATTTGGTACATACACATTTAGTACGGTTTACAACAGTTCTGCACCCTAACTTCCGCTTTGTCACTTCCGATAAAATTTTTTTTACTTTTTCTCGTACAACAGAATTTATGTTTGTTGGGATACTACTGCCTGCTTTAATATTTTTTTTATTAGAACTACGAAGTCCATAATATTGGTTAGCTTTTAATTAAAGTATTTGATTGATATTAGCTCATTATATATCCAGAACACTATGTTTCCAGAGCTGTGGTGAAGTCAGCCTATGCATCAGCGTCGCGATATTTTTTGTGGGGAATGGTTAATAATGTCGTTTTTGGATTAAGAAGACATAGTATTTCATTTTTTGTATCGATAGTTAAACAAATTTTCATTATATTAATTATATTTATTTATTACCTATTTAATACATTTATTTAATAACCACATATCAACCCTTTGAATGAACCATTTTGCTTGAAACACATCTGTGTTTCCTTCAAATTAAATTCAAAATTAGCTACGGATCAAAATTTTAAGCATCAATGTTCTTGTCTTGTCTGGTGACACAGTCTTTCTCCAACCTTTAAAGCCTTGCTAAGACGTATCGTTATAAACTTATACACTTTTAAATTGTGTGGAGAACATATTATGATCTGATTTTCCAAAGGCTCAGATGCTTTGACATTAACTTTAACCTCACGTCAATAATTCAATAACTTTAAATTTAATATCTCGTCAATATTACAAAAAAAAAGAACATAAGTGTAATTCACTTTTATGGTTGTTTTTTGAACACGTAAAAATGATATAAATTAAATTAAAAAACACTGTTGTGTTTTCTTCATAATAAAATATTTTCGTGAAACACATTTTCACGTTTTGAATAATTTAAAAGCAAAAGAAAAACAACGAACACAACATTATATTTTTTCAAGTTTTGTTGATGTCAAATAAGAAAATTCCTCAAGATTCCTCAACCTTTAAGCCAAAATTAAGAAAAAATAGATTCCATAAATTGGCATCGTTATTTTGCACGTGTTTATTTATGATATAATCTTATGGCATTTTTTAGTGTCGTAAAAGTTTATTTTGTTAAAATTATTTAGGATTTTATTATTCTGGCATTAACAATTTGATACAATTTATTAATTTTAAATTTAATAAGATTGATAAGATGTAAGAAATGAAATTTTAATAGAATTAAGTCTTTGATAATGGGTATGAAAGTAGCTTTTAAAGTTGATTATCAACATAATTTATGTAAACAACGTTAAAAATATTCGGTTAGGCAACAACGAATAGTTGATCAGTTTTTGTGAGCTTATGAGTGAGTCTCATAAACTTAATTTGTAGCAAGTTGTGCTTATTTGTTTGATATCGGGAATTTATTTATTTTTTAACTCTTTAATTCTGTTCTAAATAAAATCTCATTAATACTTTATTTAATTTTTTTATTTTAATTTATTATATTAATTTAATTGAAATTTTAGATTGTAGTTGTTTGACACTAAATATTTTATTGAATTTTTATTATTATGTATGTTTCGATAAAAATATAGAAATATAAAAATATAATGTATTTATGATTGAAACTCTAGTTGAAAAAAAAATTTCTTAGACTCTTTACTTTACTTCTAAAAAGAGTTTTTTTCAAAACCAGATTTTTGAAAATATTTCATGTGTTTAAAAATTATTTCTTCAATACTAGATTTTGCAAAATTAATATAATTAACAAGAAAAACATGAAAAATATTTTTGTTAAAAAAAACAAATTGTATATGCAAATTGTAACAAGCATTATCGACAAATAACACTAGTTTATAAATTTTTAACTTTTTTGGTTTGCCTGAATAAAACCCATTTATTTTTATGGATTTTTTCCTTTGGGATTTGGAACCCATTATTTCTTATGGATTTATGAAATCCATCAAAGATGGACCTTCCAGAAGGTACACTCGAAAAAAATTGAAAAAATTTATGTTTTTTTTTAAATTTTTCATATTCAACCCCATTATTTTAGAACAAACCATGATTGTAAATTTTTTTAATTTCTTGAAACCTATAGTAATTTCAAATCACTTCTTTTAAGCTAAAAAACAAACATTTTGGTGCACCAAGTTATTCAAGTTTTCCCAAAAAAATAATTAAAACTCAAAATTAGAAAAAACATTTTTTTTCAAAAATAATTTAAATTCTGCAACATAATTGATTTCTATATGAGTTTTTAATTGTTTTATAGATTTTCGAATTAAAACTACGGGCCATTTTGGAATTTGTTGTGTATTTTGAGTTATATGGATGGGAAATTTGGGTTGAGTTCAAAAAAAATGTTTGTCAAACATATCATCAATATAAATTTTAATCGCAGCAAAAACAACCAAAAGGCTGTAAAAACCCCGCGCCATGTTTTGGTTTAGCTTGAAATTATCATTTTAACTATAACATATTAAATTCTTGTATCTTTTACTTTACAAAAACTTCTCAAATCATTAAACACTAATTAATGAAATTTCTTATTGGCATTTTGTTTTCTAAACATCTACCTTTATTATTTAATTTAAGTAAGACTCTAGGACTACATATCATAATTCTAAAATATATAATAAATATACACATATATTAAAATTTATTTAAACAGAGGAAATAAAATTTATTGGAGCGAAGCGAGCGAAGCTCCATTTTCCCCCGATTCGGAAATTCGATTGTCCGCATACTCCTCCCAAACTATTAAAGATATCAAAATGAAATTTTGCATGTAAGACGACATCTAGCCATAGATGGTTTACAAAAACAAATATTAAAAATTAGACATACGACGGAGGAATAATCACCGAAAAACAGTTCCCATAGACTTTCAATGGGAAAATTGGGAAAATTGCTTGCTTCGCTCCTTTTTATCAATTGCATTTTGCATTGGTTACCTAGTTTTTTTCTGTAAAAACCTCTCGCTTTCGTTTACATATTTCTTCAACAAAAAAATTGGCGCGACCTTTTCTCAATTAATTTAATAATGCCATTCGTAATGTCTATTGTCAGGTGACTGTGAAAAGCCAATGATTTTAGCGGTGGTCTTATGATTATATTAATTATGTCAGTATAACATTTTCTACAATTTTGCTTCAGTATAGTAATCTATTTGAAATTAACTTTAAATTATTGCGGTATGCAAAATTTTATATATGACAAAATTTAATATATTTTATATATTGCTGTAAGAATGTCTAGTAAATGGCAACTATAACAATATAACGATGACTATAAAATGACATTATCAATAAATTTCTTTTCGAACTGAATTTTAACATTCATTGTGGTTCATTTAAGATTGCTATTTGATCAATAGTTATTTCAATATAAAGTTTATATTAATATTACTATATTGGTCAACCATAGTCTTTCTACTTTTGGCTTTATTGTCTTATTAAGAAAAGGTAGCGCAAAGGTTTTTGTTCAAGAAATGTGTAAGTGAAAGCAAGCGGTTTTAACAGAAAAAAAATAAATTTTATTTCCTCTGTTTAAATAAATTTTAATATTTGTGTATATTTATTATATATTTTAGAATTATGATATGTAGTCCTAGAGTCTTACTTAAATTAAATAATAAAGGTAGATGTTTAGAAAACAAAAAGCCAATAGGAAATTTTATTAATTAGTGTTTAATGATTTGAGAAGTTTTTGTAAAGTAAAAGATACAAGAATTTAATATGTTATAGTTAAAATGATAATTTCAAGCTAAACCAAAACATGGCGCGGGGTTTTTACAGCCTTTTGGTTGTTTTTGTTGCGATTTGACTATTTTTTGTAAAGTAGAATCAGAGAGCTTCAAAAATCACTGTTGATTAATATTAGTGACAGAATATACTGTTATAACCACTGGTATTTGATTATTGATACAATGAATCAAGTTCACCGTCTATAATTAAATAGGGCAAACCTTAGTAAGATAATTCGAATCAAGCCCTGATCACCCAACTAGCTTCTTTTTACTTCTTTTAAAACTCTAAGCAGTCTTACCGAAACTAGCTTCCCCCCTTCATGGTTTCTTTAAAACTTCTAAGCGGTTTTGATAAAGGCCATTTGGAGATCTTTCCCCGCCTTTAACGAAGCTATGACTTGTAAAAAGCTTTGGAAATAAATTCTGTATGGTCTTTCGTAAGCAGTTATGCAATCTGAATAAAATTTATGGTTTCACAAGTTATAGCTTCGGTAAACTGCTTGTAATAGCTTGTTTTATACAATTTTTAGAAGTCTTATAGAAGGTATTAAAAAATGTGACAAAAATATTACAATATTTTTTATATATCTACACTTTTTTAACGTAATTATTTATTGTTATTGCTATGTTATTATATTGTGTTTTAATTTTAGTTTTTGTTTACGGGCGCATCAAATTTCGAGCTCTGGTCCTTCGATCGTTTGTCCCGCACGCTATCCAATCGGTTAATTTAAATGTTAAGAAACAATAAATATCTTTGATAGTAGTTACAATAACAATAGCTTCTATAAGACTTCCATAGAATTTTGCTTTTTAATTTAGATGTAGAAAATATAGTATAATTCACGGGGCTTACTTTTTGTGGAAAAAGGTATGTGGCATGTAACTTCAATGGTGTTTTTAACGATGAAATCATAATCTGAGATTTACAACCTTAAAAGATTTTGTTTCTTTTTAATAGACGTAAAAGAATATTGACAAATTTTTTTTCCTTTTGTTCTATTAGTTCAAAGATTTTAGGTATAGCAACATAAAGGGGTTATATTTTTTCAATCATTAACTTTTAGCGTACTTATACCTTTATTTGAACAATATTTTTTTTAAATAAAAAGTTTTGTAATTGGATTTTTAAAAAGTGTCACACCAACATTCGTACTAAGGTGCTGATGAACACCGTTAATTTTTAAAAATGTTATATAAATATAAAACAACAACAAAAGAAGCAACGATATATCACACCCATCCATTTGCTGTAAATTATTTTAATAGAGTGGCTAAACTATGAAACTCTGTATCGCCTCAGTTCTTCCTGACGAGTTTGGCCCTCAGAAATGTAAAGAAAATTCATACACCATTATTTATAAAACTTATCCAAATAATTTTTAAATTTTCTCTATTCCACTCTTGTTGATTTTTGATTCTGATTCTCTGATGTTGATTATGGTTTTGATTGATTTTTTTTGTCTATTTCAAGAAGAAAAAGGAATTTGAGCACTTTTATAGTTATAGTAGCCAAAATTATTAAAACTCCAATAACCTTTTTTTCAAAATTATTTTTTATTAATTTTAGACAAAAAATATAATTTCATCTTCCATAATTTAATATTCAAGCAATAGATAATAAAAAAGTAACATCCCTAACACGATTAGATAATTCAGTTAATATTCCTGCATTATAAGATTTTACATTTTGAAAATAAATAACTAAACAATAAGAAACTAGACTTAATCTATCTCAACCTAATAAAATTCTAATTAAATTTGGACTAATAATAAAAGAAATATTACTGATATTTATTGATAAATGAATATTATTGATAAAACAATATTAGATAAAACAATCCAGCTAACCTATGAAATATAACAAAAACGAAACGATTTCAATTTCGTATAAGCTCCTCTAGATAAAATAATAGAAACAATAGCTTCCGTCATTTTGACATATTATTGACATAATTTTTAGACTATGACAGCTTCTTATAGAAGATCTGTAAACAGTTACAACCGAAACAACTACAATCCTAAGGACAGCTATAATTTCTATAACCTTTTTTCGGAAGCTTTATTTAGTGTTGTGTAGATAAGGTTCGGTAAGCTTCTAAAATTAAATATAGAAGTATTTTATAAGCTTTCATTCCGGTGGTGGGGAGAATGTAATGGATAGCCTGGAAGACTGCTTGAACACAGTGTATTATGGTCTCTGATTTTTTAGTTGTCATTTTTTATTACCATAAGTGGCTTGTAATAGTTTTTTTTCTTGTCCATCATTAACAGACACATTTTTCGTATAGTCTCAGATTCATTAGTTGTCATTTTTTTTTATTAACTGGTACAGCCGTAATAGTTTCTCATCCATTCACCATCAATAGTCATATTTTTTATAGTCCCCGTAACCCATAGTTTTTTTATTTTTCTTAAAATTTAACTAAATTTTCGTTAGCTGGACAGACACATTTGAAAAGAATTGAACTGCTTGCACTAATTTTAAATTGTGAGTAGTTAAGAATTTTCACTACTTATGGTAAACTTAAATTTTGATCAAAAATTGTATGAATGTAAAATTTTCCTTAAATATTATCTATATAAACATTAATATTTAATTTTACAACCCACTAAAATTGACTCACACTGCGTTTCCATCCGATTAATTTCACCATACTGCTTGAATTTGAATTCTCTAAACACCAACCGTAATTGAACAGCGAAGTTTTCAAACCTCATAACAGCTGTGCGTATTTTTCCAGTCGTCAACATACAAAGATTTAATATCTTGCTTTGATAAACATTCGATTGTTTTGTATGAATATTTTCCTTCAAATAATCTTTCCGTTATGGAACTGAACTTCACTGTAATGCTATTATAGATTATAGTTTTGTAATACCTACACACCATAACATCGATTGAACTTGCATTTAATTCATTTTAAATTCAATGTTAAATGTTATTAATGTATCGGAAATGATTTGTATCGCAAAATTATTTTTGTGCAATAATATCAAATAACAAACAGTTTTGTATAACCATAAAAAGTTCCCAACAATTGAATACTTGATGTAAATTAATTGTCTTCTACATCTAAAACCCTGTATTCGAGTTTTTTCGATACTGAAAATTTTGGCTATATAATGAGCACTGTAAAAATGTTCATTCTCTTGTGCAGCAACTATCTCTCATGGATGACAGAATTATGAAAATTTTGCTTTCATGCTTTTTTCATTTAATCTTAAGTTAAAATTAAGTAGATCCATTTTTAATTAAATTAAATTTCTGTTAGTGCAATTAGAGTTCAATTTGTTTTAAATGTACATGTCCAGCTAGTGAAATTTAGAAAAAATTAAATTGTTTTGTGTTGTGTTGTGCAAAATAAATAAAAGAAAAAATCTATATGTGTCGTGCCGTGTCAGACCAAATTAAAAACAAAAATTTCATTTACATTAAATTAAATTGACCTTATATATTCTCTTATACTATTACATTTTCACGGTCTGCGGTTTTGTGACAATCATGGAGTTTGAGTTTTCAAAATAAAAGCGGAATGGTGAACTCATGGTTTTTTTGCTTAGAAATTACGCATTCGAATTAAGTTTTTTTTAATTTTTAAAAGGGAATCAAAATCTCTTCGTTTACTGAGTTCAAATATTTTTGTAAATGTATTCGCGTCCCACTAGTTAAAATTTATTAAAAAAAAAAATTATATATGTTTTGTGTTGTGTGTAAAACAAAAAAATTATATTACGTGTATGTTTTGTACCGTATCAATCAAAAAAAAAGGAAATGAAAGTTTACAAATGGCAAATTTAAAAAAGGCGCGAGTGATCATAAGAAAATGCTATTTAATTGTAAAATATGAATCATTCATTTAATATAAAAAGGTTAATATAAATTAAAATTATTATCATCTAATCATAATTTTATATAACAAAATTGTCTCAGAAATAACCAGTTTTTAATATAACAAAAAATCATATTTTGATGAAAAAAAATTATCGTGTGTGAGTTTCCTTTCAAGTTTGTAAATATCTGATACAAAACTGTGAAATTTCCTTAGTTTTGTGTAATAAATAGTGAATCGTACGGGTTATCGGTTTGATTATGGTGTTCACGTAGAAATAGAAGATGTGGCCAATGTTATAAATTAACAGTTAATTTAAAGGTTAATGAAAAAAACCAAACAGGTACTGTTTATATATATTTCTAATTAATCAAGTGTTATTATGCAATTTGAATAATACAGTTTCGTTAATATACACCAAAATTAAGGTTAGTTGATGGTGTTTGTGTGGAGTGATACAATTTGTGTGCTTGATCATATTACATTCCACTGTTGCCGGGCTCAGCATTTTATATGAAATTTGCGAGGATTGAATTATAATGAATCCAAGTATTAGTTTGATAAATTACGGAACTTAATAGCGCAACGGTTATATATAATTTTTGCCATTACTGCCGCATGTCTTACCCATTTTCAATTTTATTCAGCGAATAATTTGACTAGTATTGGTACAATTTATTACATTTTTTTTGGATTTCAACGCATACGGAAACCATTACCTTGCAACGTATTGCTCCACGATCATTGATACAAATTATTCCAGCTCTACTTCAACGAAGAATTTGACTAGCATTGGTATAAATCATTACATTTTTGATTTCACCGAATCCTGCAACAATTACATTTCAACGTATTCGGCTGTAATTGCTGTAATTGTTGCCGTACTCACCTGTGATTATAAATTGATTCGGCACTTATGTTTACAACCAGATCCAACGTTTCTCCTTATCATTTTATTCAACGTTTATAAGTATTCAACGCTGATGATTGCAAGTGTATTTAACGTTTCTACTTATCATTTTATTCAACGTTTATAAATACAAAATTATTCAACGCTGTTGATTGCAAGTTTGTTTAACGTTTCCACTTATTATTTTATTCAACGTTTATAAGTATTCAACGCTGATGATTGCAAGTGTATTGTACGTTACTACTTAATATTTTATTCAACGATTATAAGTACAAAAGTATCCAACGCTTTTGATTGCAAGTTTATTTAACGTTTCTACTTAACGTTTTACTCAACAAAATTATCCAACGCTTCTGATTGCAAGTTTGTTCAACGTTTCTACTTAACATTTTATTCAACAAAATTATCCAACGCTTCTGATTGCAAGTTTGTTCAACGTTTCTACTTAACATTTTATTCAACAAAATTATCCAACGCTTCTGATTGCAAGTTTATTGAACGTTTCTACTTAACGTTTTATTCAACAAAATTATCCAACGCTTCTGATTGCAAGTTTATTGAACGTTTCTACTTAACGTTTTATTCAACAAAATTATCCAACGCTTCTGATTGCAAGTTTATTGAACGTTTCTACTTAACGTTTTATTTCAACATTTATAAGTACAACTGTGTTCAACGTTTTTGATATACAAATACCTTCGTGAAGTTTCCAACTTGACCAACGTGCTGATGGAAGGCTGATATAATCAGGATAGGAGGTCAGGATATAATCATGGGGTGAGTAAATTTGATTTGTTTCTTTTATCCTAATGATAAAGGGGTGTGAATGAGTGTGTGCGTGTGTGGGCGTATGTGAGCGAACAAGGGGGTTGAACGTGCCGACCGTGGTTCTTTCGTAGAAGGGGGTCGCCAGAGTCTCATTTTCGCACTTGTATTTGTTTCCATTTCTGATCTATTTTGTAAATTGCGTACATTTCTGCATTTGTGCTGAAGCAGCAGGTTTATACTCTCTCCTATCCACGATGATTGAGACTAAGTCGAACGGCAATACATCAAAACTAGGTACGCTTCCTGCTAAGCCACTCCCATTATCATCTTGAGAGGCACTTCATTACAAATTGGCGCCCAACGTGGGGCTCCTCTAAGGGTTTCTACAGTGATGTAGGACTCTGGAGGAGTCCCTCCATATTTTCAAAAAACTTTGAAAATTTTTTTTTAAAAAGTTTTTTCTTCAAAGTTAATTTTCATTTCCACTAAAACAATAGTAAAGACTCTGGCGGCGTAGAAGCAATTCCCTGCTTCATACGCGCAGGAGCGAAGGAGGTCTGAGATTCCTCAGACTTTTCTTCGATGGGGTTTTGCGTCCCCACGCCTCCAGCTGTTACTCCTTTTGTTTTTTTTTTGATAACGCAAGGGTGGGAATATTTCTTAGGAAGTATTCCCAATGGGCATTACAACCCCACGGACCCTAGTTACGGGCTGGGTTTCTGGCGATGTCACGAGGGCCGAAGGTGACTCAGGTGTCAGACCTAGACTGACGTGTATTGGTGTATACGCCAATTCTCGTCCGAGTCTGGTCACCTGGTCAGGCTTCGGGTTCGTGGTGTCCTCAGAGTCCAGTCCGAGCTGATATTGTCTAACGTTCGAATCCCCTCCCGACAATATTGGTTTCCTATGGCCTGAGTGGTTCAGTTCCCCATGGATGATACTGGGGGATCTTTTCCAAAGTAGCCCGATCAGCTACTGAGGGAAGATGTCCGCTCAGCCTTCATGCGAGTGTTGATTGATTGAATGATGGTTCAGAGGATTTATCTTCTGACCATCCCATCAGCACTCGTCCACTGGGTGAGACACCATCAGCACATACCCCGTCTTATTCCTTTCCCACCCTACCTTTTCCCATCCTTATCCATCCCTTCTTGTTCCCTTTCCTTTTCCATTTCCCATCCTCTAACGTAGATTGATTTCAACTTTTCTTTGATCCCAAAAATTTCCTTTAAACTCATAAATAATCAAACAAACTCAATTGAGAAAGAACGGCGATGGGCACCTTCAACCCCGGAGTGATGGACACCCCGTGGTTGGATCCAACTTTCCTCCATCCGATAATAAATAAATAATTAAAAAAAGAAAAAAAAATATTAAATAAATATTTTTAATTAAATATTTGGTAAGAAGCTGTTTTCTTTTTCTAGTTTTTTTGAGAAACTTTTTCCGTTACAACTGTGATAGAAAACTAACAAAAATTTTTTTATATTTTTTGATTTTAATTTTTGTTTTTATTTTTATTTTTATTTTTATTTTAAATTTTCGAATTTTCGAAGCTGAAGCACTTTTTATGAAGCACAAAAGCTTCGAAAATTCGAAAATTTAAAATAAAAATAAAAATAAAAATAAAAACAAAAATTAAAATCAAAAAATATAAAAAAATTTTTGTTAGTTTTCTATCACAGTTGTAACGGAAAAAGTTTCTCAAATAAATATTTTTAATAAATAGGTTAGTATTTATAAAGCAAAATAAATATTTATACACAAAAAAATAAATAAATAAATATTTATACACAAACAAAATAACTAAATAAATTTTTATACATACAAAGTAAATAAATAAATAAACATTCATACAAAAAAAATAAATAAATAGATAAATATTTATATACAACATAAATAAATAAATATTTATACATACAAAAAAATAAATAAATAAATATATAATTATTAAATAAAAGTTTATATAGCTGATAATATTAGGTACTAATCTGTTGTTGTTTCAAAATCATGGGGTCCAATACATAATAAATAATTACATATATCAACAATAAATAATTACATATATCAACAATAAGTGAATATATTTATCAAGAATAAAGAATCACATTTATCAAGGATAAGTAATTACATACATCAAGAATAAATTAATACAAATATCCAGCATTCATCTATCAAGAAAACATCAATTACACATTAACCTCAGGAGTTCCACCACGATAACGATAAGGTAAATTGGGAAAGGGACCAACTTGAACAAAAAATTGTTTTCGTGTCGCCGAAGTCTCGTAGTGTTCAATTGTTAGAACAGAAAAATTTTTTTAAACACGAACCTTTTTGTAGTTGATCCGTTCCTCAATTGACGATATAATTTATATAGTTTTTAAGATTGCATATTAGATATAGTTTTTTTATTATCTAAAAACTTATAAATTCTCCACGTATTGCCATATTTTTCGTGTGTTGCGGTAATATCACTGAATTGAATAGAATTCAATTCTATGAATTTATCTGGTCTGAAGCCTGTGAGAAAGTATATCAAAGGAGCAAATAACTGATACTAAAAAATAAAGTATTGGAACTATTTGATCCAGAAAAACCATTGGTTCTATTTGCAGACGCTAGCACTTATGGAGTCAGTTGTGTGATGTCTCATATTGTAAATGGTATAGAGAAACCAGTCATGTTTGATTCAAGCGGAAAAAACTACTCTCAACTGCATAGAGAGGCTTTGGCAATTATTTTTTGGGGTCAAACGTTTCGAAAAATATTTAATTGGAAAAGAATTCGATATTTGTATTGTACTTTCAGTATTTGTACATCACCAAAGCTTAGAACAAATATTTAACCCAAAAAAAAGGTACAACAGCAGTAGCGATTGCAAGGTTACAACGTTGGGCGGTTTACCTTTCCATGTTTAACTATAAAATAAAATACAAAACAGCAAGAAAAGTGGCGAATGCTGATGCTCTTTTACGCCTTCCGGTTGAAGATACTACTAATATAGAAAATATTCAAATATGTTATTTTGAACTTGAATTGAATTTAGAAGACGGATGTCTTTTCTATAATGATAGAATAATCATACCGGAAATGTAACAGAAAAGAATTTTAAAATTGCTTCATGCAAATCACTTAGGAATAATAAAAATGAAAATGGTGACACGTTCGTATGTTTGGTAGACTATTATTGATTCTGATATAAAAATTTATGTCCAGTCTTGAGTGGAATGTCAAAGTTTGCAAAATATTCCAAAAGAAGTGGTAACAACTAAGTGGTCTGCTAGTAAATACCCAATAGAAAGAGTTAATCTTGATTATTTTTATTTTTCTGGAAAAAATTACTTGATTTTTGTGGACTCAATTATTCAAAATATGTAGATGTAGTGCATGTAAATTCAACAAATGCTGCCTTTACAATGAAAAATTATTAATAATTATGTCTAGCTTGGGGTTATGTACAATGTTTGTAACAGATAATGGTCCTCCTTTTAATAGCTTTGAATTTAAAACATTTTGTAAGTAGCATGCAATAAAACTATTACATGCACTGCCATACCACCCTCAATCAAATGGAAAAGTTGAACGTTATGTACATAGGCGTATTCAGGGCGGGGGGTGGGGGGGGGGGGGGGTGCAAGGGTGCGTATGCACCCCATTAAAAGGCCAAAATCAACACCATAATTATTTCGCTTGCAATTTCTAAAATTCATAATCAAAAATTTAAATTTATGTTCGCAGTTTAAGTTTACCTACAATTACCTAAACAAACACTAAATCTTGTTTTTAGTTTATATTTAAATCGGTAGTATTCAGCAACTGCAATAAAATAATAGGAATAAACAAACCCATTCCGCTTTTACTATAAAATAACAGGAATAAACAAACTCATTTCGCTTTATGCTGCATTTCATTTTCATGTACTCCACCAAATTATATCAGTTTTACAGTTACTTCACTTTTACAAACACTGTTCTGTTCATATTTGTTCTAAATATTTAATATTATAAAAAACGAAATCAAATATTGTTGATTGAATTTGGAAATAAATTATTATTATTATAATAAATACATACATATGTACATATTTCTATATTAATCATAGCGGTATGTTGTGTTTAAAATATAAAGTTTTGTGCATAGAAAGAAACGCGTGTTTCTGTTGAAATTTTCGTGAAATAACATTAAAAACAATTTGTAAAAATTTTGAAAAAACTTTATTATTAATTTTATGTATCAGTTAGTAACAATTTTTATTTGTTAAATATAAAATGCTACATCCTAGCTAGTATAGTGTTAATAATTTCCAGTGTAGTTTTTAAAATTTGTGGGCAAAGACGTGAATTTGAATTGCAAAATTATTTCGTAAAAATTATTAAAAACTTTATTCATAATTATTATTAATATTTGTCCCTAAAACCCTTGTTTTATACATTTTGTTATAAGCAAAAGAGTAAAAATTTGCTGAACATGATTATGGATATATTTGACCTGATTATTTTTTATTTTAAATTTAAATCAAAAATGTAAAGGTAAGCAATTCTAAATGCAGTAAAATAAAAATCCTGTAAGGCCAAAGATTTTATCTAGTTTCAATTATATTTCAAAATTTGTGGAATCATTGATGGGTTTTATTCTATATTTTAATTTTTTCATTTATTTGATTGTAAATGGAGAAATTTTATTGTAATTAATATTGATTTCCACCTTAACCTTAGAGCATTGTTAACTAGCTTATTTTAATTACGTTAGTATTAATTTATTAATTCATACTTGCTTAACTATTCTGCAGATTTCTATTCAAATATCACCTGGATCTTGGCAATAGTGACACTGACAGTTTAACGATTAAATTAATTCAAGAAAACATGAAATACTAGAGCAAATATTGCACTATCAATTAATTTTATTTTACCTACGTACAACATTAATTTGAAATCGATTATGGATAATAAAAGAAAAAAGCAGCAATCTGTGTTAAATTATTTTAACAAGCTTCAAAATACGAAACCACGCGAAGGCGAACTAGATGTTCCAAATCAGACCGAAAACAAAAAGATGCATGAACCAAATCAAGTTGAATTCGAGAAAGGTCCAGCCGTTAATAATGAACTTGGGAATGACAATACAGAGGCGCTTGATTTAATTAACAATGAAAGGTATGATGTATTAAATTTTACATATTCTAAATTAAATAATGACGAGAAAATAGATATTCTTGAAAATATTTGGAAACCAGAACCCAACTTTTTATTTCCCAGTGTTTCAACTGGTTATTACAATATCCTTGGCTAGCATATTCAAAAAATAAAAATGGTGTATTTTGCAAATACTGTGTTTTGTTGCTAAACAGTTTACTGCTAGATCAAATAATCATATTAGGGCAATTCGTAAATTAATGTTTTTGCAACTGGCGAAAGAGCAAAGAAAAATTTCAAGAACATCAAGAACGAGAATATCACAAATCTTCGGTAGTATGTGCGGATAATTTAAAAAATATAGTTCATGGCAATTCGAAATCAGTTGTTGCCTTGTTGGATACTTATAGCACTGGACAAATAATGGAAAATAGAAAAAAGATTTTTCCTATAGTAAAAACTGTAATATTCTGTGGCAGAAATGGAATAGCTCTCAGAGGACACCGTGACTTTGGTCAAATGAAATTAGATAGTGATCACGAAGAACAACTATCGGAAGGCAATTTTCGTCAATTGTTGAGGTTCAGAGTAGATTCAGGAGATTTAACGCTTAAAACTCATTTAGAAACAGCTGACAAAAATGCAACATACATTTCAAGCATAGTTCAAAATGAGATTATAGATTCATGCAATATAATAATTCCAAAAAAAATTATCGAAAAGGTGAATAAATGTAAATGTTTTTCAATATTAGCCGAAGAAACAACAGATATTTCTACGTAGGAACAACTCTCTATTTGTGCGAGATTCATAGAAGATCATGAAGGTAACCTGAATGTTTGTGGAAATTTTCTTCAATTTGTAACGGTTACATCAACATGCGGAGATGTTTTGGCGCAAAACTATATTGGATTCATTGAATAATTTAGGATTGGACTTAAAATATTTAAGAGGTCAAGGATATGATGGTGCAGCGGCTATGGCGGGAAAATATAATGGGGTTCAAGCCAAAATAATAGCAAAATTTCCAACAGCATTGTACGTCCACTGTGCATCTCATTCCCTTAACTTAGCGATTTCGGATGCCGGTCAAGTTAAAGATATTCGAAATTGTATGGGAGTAATTGAAAAATGTTATTCTTTTATGCATACGCCTAAGAGAAATGCGGTGCTTCAAGAAGGTATTTTAACTTCCCCCAACTCGTTGGATCGAACGACATGAATCTGTAATGGTGATGGTAGAATTATTCCACTCATTAGTTTATGCATTAGAAAAAATTGAAAATTGGAACGACAAGGAATCTTCGTCAGCTGCATGTTTGCTCCTACATTCTATAAAAACCTCCAGTTTTGTTATCTAAATGTTAACTATTCAAAAAGTATTTTCATATACGCTAGCATTATACAGAATTTTGCAATCAAAGTCACTAGACCTTGCCATCGCAGCTAGAATATGTGGGGATGTTAAAAAAGAATTAGAAAACCTACGAATCACCGCAGAAAGTAGTTTTAGTAATATTTTCACGGAATCTCTTAAAATTTTAAAAGAAACAGATCAAGAGTTTGAAGTTTCGCTTCCCCGAATAACAGGAAGGCAAACTAATCGATGTAATATTAATGTTGAGATACCTGAGATGTATTATCGAATTTGTATTTTTAACGAATTTTTGGATTCTTCTATCTTGAGTTTGAAAGAGAGATTCATGAAACATAAGTTGATATTAGAATCGTTAGATATACACTGAAAGAAAAAAAATGTTAAAAGCTACGTAAAAATAACATTTTCGAGTTATAATTTTCAGCCAACATTTAAAATATCATATCATGTTAATTTTCAATGTTAATTTTCAATGTTAATTTTCATATTTTATTTCTTGATATTTTTGTAACGTAAAAATAACATTTTCCTTGCAATTTGATATTGAAAATTCAACATTTTAAAATGTTGAAATATGAATAAAAAAATGATGAAGTGAAGTATAAAGAAAATTTTGAATCAACATTATATTACTGATAAAACTAAACACAAAAATATATTTAAAATATATTATTTTTATTAAATAATTCATTTATTAACAATTATTATAATTATAGAAATCCAAAAATATAAATGTATATTTAAATAATATATAAATAATAAAATAAACAATATGAATGTACATCTGCATAAAGGTACATCTGCACCGTAGTAGTATTCTGAAATGCAATTTAAAATACTTTTTTGTTGCGCCTCCAGTAATTGTTTATGTTGCTTATAATAATTGATTATGCCTTTTCCAGTGGCGGGGCTCTGCAATATATCACGTACACACTGAAAAATATATTAGTTTAAATTAATATAAAATAAAACGAACAAATTTCGGACGTACCTTGTATGGTAAATTGCTACCACTTCTTTTTAATGTATAAGCCGTCGATGTAGATTGCAGCCATTGAGACACTTTCGAGATGGATGGCATCGTTTGTGTTTCTTCCGGATACTATATTAATAATAAATCATTACGAAAACTGAAAAAATAGTGATACAATAACTAAATAGTGTAGCTATACCTTTTGGTTTTTCCATATGAAAAGTTTTTCGCGGAATTCTGCTCGTAAGCCAATATTTTTTATCATTTCTGCAATGTCCTCTTTTGATAAATATTTTAACCTGTTGAATGTTACACCTTTTTCTACAATTTTCCCAATCCCCATTCCAATAATAAACCATTCAACTCCTCATCTTGCTGTAGCACCAAAAAAATTTTATTTGTTTCCAAATTTAATTCACTTTCACTATAATTAATATCCGAGAAAATTATCGGGTCATTAATATTAAAATTATTATTATTTTCTCATGTTTATTTTTAAAAATATTAAAATATTGAAAAATTTTTGAACAAAAATCACACCCACGCACTTCAAGAAATGAGATGAGACTATAAAATATTTACTGCAATTTTTCAGGACACAACACGTTTTATTTGATTCCCATTCAACATTTCATAATTTTTAAATCATCTTTTTTTTTAACAATTTAACGTTAGGAGGTAATGATTTTACATGTTGAATTTTAAAACATTTCTTTTTTATATCAAAATAAGGTTTACGTTTATTACTACAAATTAACATTAATTTTTAACATTGAAACTTAACCAACGTTTTAATATTTTTATTGTTAAATCATTAAATTGTATGATGTAATGTCAATTTTTATAACGATTTGTTAATTTTTATATTGATTTATAAGAAATAAGTTATGTTTTGTAATATTTTTCCAAATAACATTTTCAAAATGTTAAATTTACATGCCATATTTTTTTCAGTGTACTAATTCCTGGCCACAATTACCATCCAATTGAATTTGTAGACAAACTAGAAATTCTTTTGAAAACATATTCGTTAGATTTAGAGAATTGTAATCTTTAAACGTTATTGGCGGAATACCAGCTATGGCTACGAAAATTTCAAATGTTGAACAAGGCAGTTCTGCTATTGAATCACTTCAGATGTGTGATAAACTACTTTATCACAATGTTTTTAAATTATTAAAAGTTTTAGTGACGTTACCCGTCACGACATGCACTTCAGAACGTTCATTTTAAACTTTAAAATAGTTAAAAAGCTACTTGCGAAATTCTACTTCAGCAAACAGATTGAACGGCCTTTCATTACTTTATATATACCAGAATATAAAAGTAGATGAAGAAGAAGTGCTAAATATTTTGCAAAAACATAAACGAAAATTAAACATTTGTTTGTAAAATATATACGTAAGGTAATTATATTGTAGTGATACATATTAAATATTATAAAAGAAATAAATGCAAATTTGCGTACATAGTTTTTATTATTTAATTCAAAAAAAATGCACCCCCCAAAAAAAATCCTGGATACGCCACTGGTTATGTACAAACTGTTAAAAATGTATTATATAAACATTTATCTGGGCCAGAAAGTAAATTATCCATTCAGAACCGAATTAGTAAATTTTTGTCAAACGACTCAAAAAACTCCGTCTGAGTTAATATTTTGTCATAAACCACAAACATTTTTCAATGTCATTCATCCAAAACAAGTATTGAAAGTTGCAATTCTAAAGATAAAAAAGTCCAAGCGGCACGTATATCCGCTAGAAATAGGTAGATTTCGAGATCAGACAGTTTTGTGTGCCAGTAGAATCTAATGTATCAGACTAGTTTAAACAAAACAAACTAATTTCAAACAGATATCGAACAAATTTTATAAAGATAATGAGCTACCTACAAGCAAAATTATATCTATCCAATTTTGCAACAAACAAATATAAAATCTACCACAGAACATGTGTGTGACAATTTATGACACAAACCTACTCTATATCATATGTCGTGCAATTACTGCAAAATATCAAAATAGTTTATTTCTAAAAAAAAAAAATTAATTTCTTCTATTCAAATTTTTTATTTTTTTGACTGTTATAAGGTTGACATTGACTGTTATAAGGTTTTTGGAAATTGTAGTTGGGGATTGCTGCAAACTTTTTTGTTGAAGCCAACAAGTCAAAAACCTCTAACTGCAGAGGTTTATATTTATAAGAAACGGATTAAAATGTTTCCACAAATTCTAAATTTATGTAGATTGTAAAAATATTAGTATCCAAACGGCCGTTATAACGGATTAAAAAAACTCCTTTTTTTTCTAGTATAAAGCCTATAGTTCCTTAACCATGTGTCAGATTTTTCTAATTTACGAACTTGTTCAAGATATTAATGAAACACACATTTTTAAGAAAGGTTTTTTGATCTGGCTCCACAAATGCAACCGTGAGAGCGCCGGTTGATTCAAACGCATTTTGTGTTTTACAAGCTTTGTTGTTGGAGCCGCTCACTCAGAAACCTCCAACTGCAGAGGTCTTTTTTTGAAAGAAACTGATTAAAGAGGTTTCAAAAATTCTAAATTTATGAAGTTTTTAAAAATATTAGAATCCAAACGGCCGTTATAACGGATCTAAAAAACAGAGTTTTTTCTAGTATAAAGCTTCTAGTTTCTTAACCATGTGTTGGATTGGGCTGATTTACGAACTTGTCCAAGATATTAATAAAACGCACATTTTTAGAAAAGGTTTTTTGATCTGGCCTTATAAATACGACCGTGAGAGTGCCGGTTGTTTTAAAAAAAAAAATTTTTTTGCAAACTTTTTTGTTGGAGCCGCCCACTCAAAAACCTCTAACTGCAGAGGTCTACTTTTAAAACAAATTGATAAAAAAGATTCTAAGGATTCTAAATTTGTTAAATTTTTTAAAATATTAGTATCCAAACGGCCGTTATAACGGTTTTAAAAAATCAATTTTTTTCAGAAAAAAGCCTCTAGTTTCTTAACTACGTGTCGGATTATGCTGGTTCACGAACTTGTCCAAGATATTATTAGAACACACAAGTACAGAAAATTTTTTTGATCTAGCTCAACAAATGCGACCGTGAGAGTGCCGGTCGTTTTCGTTATATCTCATATCGTTTATATATATATATATATATATATATATATATATATATATATATATATATATATATATATATATATATATATATATATATATATATATATATATATATATATATATATATATATATATATATATATATATATATATATATATATATATTTTTTTTTTTTTGTTTTTTCGTCTCCGCTTATCATATATAGTCGTTTGGCACAAAAATTTTTCCGAAATTCCGAGATGAAGCCCATTGCAATAGGTAGATTTTTATATGAAATCTACCTAAAAACAAGTTAAATTTAAGTTAAATGCGATAGATTGCGCGATAGATTACGTAGACGCGATAGATTGCGATAGATTCCGTATCGCGGGTTTTATAGTTATACGCGTTTTATTGCGCGTGCACTGGTCAAGTATCGATCTCACAAAACAAATTAATTTAATTTTCAAAAAACATGTATTTTTATTTGGTTTAGATGTAGGAATACAAATTGATTATAATTAATAAACTTAATTTGATTTATTATTTATCTCGAAAGTAAATACTTTAAAGAATATGCTAGTCGCTACTAGTCGATGCCGAATAAAAATTTTGATTAAAATAAATTTTTGATTAATTTTGTTATTGAGTCGATTTTGTATTGGTTTGTTTATGCCGTTGTTTTTATAGGGTGTTGTGCATTTTGTTTCGGTGGCTGTGAATGCCAATGAGTCATTACAGGACTCTCCCGCGAGTATGGTTTTCCTAAGGAAAAGCAAGACCTATAGAGCAATGCGGACTGTTTACCTAGGTTTGATTCCTGTTGTTTAAAAATGTTGTAGTTTCTGCCTTTGATTGCAATGATGAAGTGTTTGCGGAGTCGGCGGAGTACTTTGTAAGGACTTTCGTATGGAGGTGATAATCCTATGCGCACCTTGTCCGACCTAACGAAAACGTATTCGCAGTTGTCTAATGTTTTAGGGACAAATATGTCAGTTTGTTTTGTAGTGCGTGGTAGTGTTGGAATGAGGTTTTGCATAGTATTGCGCAGCTGATCGATAACTGTGTCTGTAGATGGCATAGGTGAAGCAGGATTTCCGATGAAGAACTCCCCGGGTAGCTTGATGGTTTGTCCGTAAACCAGTTTAGCTGGTGAGCACTTTAAATCTTCCTTCACTCTCAAATTCCGAAAAGTACAATTGGAATTTCTGAGCTCCAATTGATAGTATTGCCTCGGCCCATAAGAGCAGCTTGAAGCTGTCGATAAAAGCGTTCGACCATTCTATTGGCTTGTGGATGATAAGCCGTTGTACGTATCCGATGAGAGCCGAGGAGTTGTGTTAACTCTGAGAAAAAATTTGCTCTCGAATTGTTTTCCTAGATCAGTGGTAATGTGGAGAGGAACACCGAATCGTGATACGTAGTTGTTTACAAATGTTATGGTAATGGTTGCTGCAGACATATTGGTCATGCAGTAAGCTTCGGGCCAGCGAGTAAAACGATCAACGCAGGTTAGTAAATATTAAAATCCGTTTGAAGGTGGAAGGGGTTCTCCTATATCTAAGTGAAGGTGTTCAAATTGACCGGGTAGAATTTCGAATTGTCCATGAGGTGATTTGGTGTGACGTTGAACTTGGGAACGTTGACAGGATAAACAAGAGTTCGACCACTGGGTTACGTTTTTCTTTATATTAGGCCAAAAGTAACGTTCTGTGATTAATTTACGCGTAGCACAGACACCAGTAGCCTGATTCTCTAAAAAAACAAGATAAATTGCAATGTGTAAACGTGATATATTTTACACAATCAAATAGTCTAAGGTCCGACTGCAGGATTATGATATGATAATAAATAGAATAAAATTAGCTTTAATTTGATATATAATTAATCAATGTACGTTATGAACGTATAAATGTATCGAAATCATACCTGTTTACACCTGGCTGCGAAGAGGTGCGGCCAGGTGCGCAACGGCAACCGTGATTTTTTAGAATCTTTATATAATTTGGCGTGATGTAGACGATATTTTATTTCAAGAACAAGTGAACGAAATTTTTTCCCAAAAATCAATTAAAAATAATTTAATTAAAAATACTGGCGGCCAAATTTTGATAGGCAACCTGGTAGATATATATTCTCCTAATTATAAATATACATAAAAATTTGGTTTTGGCAAAAAATCGATGAGCGCACTAATCCTGCAGTCGGATCTCGTACTAAAAAGTTTACGCTTAAATTTATCTTGGCACGCTTAAATCGTATTCTGTAAAAAAATTACGTCCAAGATAAAATTATTGTCAGCAAGATATTTTAATGTCAAAATAATTTGTGAAAGTGATAATAACAAAACAACATACAAAACATTAATAATATATAATAGTTAAAATGATGCAAGAAATTATAAACGACATCGAAGATTTAATATTGTAGTGAAGAGCTTCTTCGTGGCATAGCACCGAAGTGGCTCAGCAGATCGCGCACCTGAATGAGATTTATTTAGCCCCAAGCTAGCTTCAGCCTATGGGGTCGAGAAAGGTATCCTGCTGCTCCATTACAAATAATAGTGTTGTACGCGTATTTCGAGACCAAATAAACGGATAGAAAAAAAAACACAAGTGAAATGAGTAGACTCTGACGACCCCCTTATGTGAAAGAACCATGATCACCACGTCCAACCCCCCACCATTCACAGCACATATTCATACGCTCTCACACCTTATACACTCACAAACACACACATATACCCAGACACACACATAACGGCCGATTATTCATATAAATGTATAACTTTTCATCAACAGTCCGATTATTCTTTCCAATAATGCCATATGTATTGCCAATGGGAGATTATCAACAACTAATTTGATTTGTTAGCCCAAACCAAAAAAAAACGGTTGGCCCCGCGATGTTCATTTTATTTTTAAATTCATTTATCAGCTTATAAAAATGAAAATCATGCTCGGATAAAGTATAACAAATCGTATATGGAACCAGAAATATTGTAAATGTAATAACAATATTATAGATTGCTCTTATGTGTCTCACTTCTCGCATATCTGGCAACATTGAATCCCTTTCGATGTACTGACGATCGAACAATTTACGTTCAACAACCGACTTCTTTAATTTATCCCGTTTGTTTTATTTGATTTCATATTCACTATTAATTGCTTTATAATTCGCATCGCATAAAATTCATTTTTCTAAGTCCGTCGTTTCGGGTTTCATAATTTTTGACTGTTTATTTTTTATTTTTGCTAATAAATTATTGACATTTTTTTTTTAGAAGCTGCATTTTTTTCCGTTAAACTTCCATTATCATTATTTGTGCTATCAGGAACCTTGCAACGGAAATAACTTAATCCTGTTATCCACTCAAAACACATATTAAATCTCACCATTAGTTATCATTTCCTTTTTTGTTCTTCATATTTTCCAACAATAGATTATTGCTAATAAATGACTAAATCACATAAAATAATGCACTAATGAAAATCCAAATAAGAAAAAACATATAAATATTATGTGTCTACTCCTACAAAGCCAATTTGCAACCTGCAGATTTAGTTACGTAAAGAAACAATAATCAAGCCTTTAATTATAGGTTCATTCACCCACACATACACATCCCGTGCATACACGCACATGTACCCGCACTCACACAACCGTTCATACATACATACACACCCTCACATATATATATATATATATATATATATATATATATATATATATATATATATATATATATATATATATATATATATATATATATATATATATATATATATATATATATATATATATATATATATATGTATATATATATATATATATATATATATATATATATATATATATATATATATATATATATATATATATATATATATATATTTATATATATATATATATATATATATATATATATATATATATATATATATATATATATATATATATATATATATATATTAATAATTAACTCACCCCATAGTTTGTCCAGATCCCACTCCCGTAGTTCAATTTAGTCGCTCATCCTCATCCAGTTCATAGATTGGTAAGTTCAGCAATCCGGATCACGACGACGTTGTAAAAATTGTTACAATCCAACTTGTTGATGATAGCAGTGATTTTCTTTTCCTTTCTTGCAGAAAATGTATCGAAATACTCAGCAGGTATGCTGATGACAACGTATAACCACACCCAAAAAAAAAATGGCTACCCCGGAAATGTATCTAGATAGTCGGCACACGGGATGCAATCGCAGCATGCGGTAAGGTATCTGATGTTAATTATAAGTTACCTTCCCGACTTATTCACTGGGTCTCTGCACCCCAATGCAAGGGTTAACACAGAGATATCACAAAGATTCGGGTGTAGATATAAGTATTACTGCATTATCACATCTATTTGAAACATTATCTCAACAAGCAATTTATAAATTTATTTCAGATTTTTATTAAGTAACAGTTTTTTTGGTTAAATTTTGTTTTATTTTTCACATATATTGGTAACTTAAAATACCCCAGAGTTTAAATAACTTTTTGTTAAGATTACAACTATCATTTATCACAGTTCAAAAAAATACAGCTATTATCTCAGCTTTTCACATTATTTTTACAAAAAAATACAATTAATATTTACCATTATATTTTAATTTAGTCTATGGATTAGTTTCATCGGTTTGAATATTATTATTAAGTAAAACATTACACAAAAAAAATTCCACGTATAGACGTCAATCAAAGCAAAAACCAAAAAACGGCTGCTATTATCACAGCTTTCCAACATTAGTTTCACAAAAAAAAATACAATTAATATTTACCATTATTTTACAATTTATTCTATGGTGTAGTATTTTTGGATGTTTTATTATTATTAATTGAAATATTACACACCAAAGAATTCCACGTATAGACGTCCACCAAAGCAATCAACAAAAAAAAAGCTGTCAACTGTTAGACATCAAGTCGAATAAGAAAAAATTCTCTATCTTTAACCACTTATTCATAGTTAAAGTCATGCCGCCTACAAACAATAACAAATCGATAAACACGATAAGTTGTTTATTGGATATTCTCTTTCGTTAATTAATATGTGTACCCACTAAAGAGTCTTAACTACTAACTTGTACTAAATTTGGAAAGGAATTATAAACAGAAATATTTATTACGAAATGGTTGTAGGAAATTACATTTTATAAAATGAAGCAAAAGCAACTCCAAAGGTTCATGACAATACAATAACCGAGAAGTAACCCATTGATTGATTCTTCTTATCTTTTGGAAAATAGAGCGAATTCAAATTAAGGAAATTGCACAACCTTTCATGACAAATTTTAAACGGACACCATTGTAGATGACGACTACGGATTGAGTACAAGAAACTATGTGTCAGGGAAAAACGAAAACAACTATGCAAGCTTCTGTCAATGCAAATTCAATGCGTGTGGGAAAGTGGCTCGACTTTCAATTACGAAGTTTGAATTACACTTCATTACAATATACGTGTAAAGAGATTGCGAATGACGCGATTAAGATTAAGAGACGCACAAAACCCGTTTAATGTATCTGCCAATTGGTTCGAAAGTTATTATCGTTTACCAAAATTTTTGGTTCATAATTTAATAGAAGAATTGCGGTCGTTCTTGCAACAGTTCCAACGAAATAGCGCCATTCCTGATTATTTACAGGTGCTTTCGTTTTTGAGCGTATAGTAGCGAATGGTTAGTTGTTGATGTGAAACTTCTAATGCGAATTCCAAAAAGGTTGCGTTAAACGTTTAACGCTCCTATTTTTATTTCCACATTACGAAGTTTTTCTAGTTTGTTTTTGATAATTTCACTTTTTGATTTGTATTTAGATAACCTGATTTACAAAACAAAATTGTTTGTATAAGATGTTTGATTATTTGTTGTAGTGTCTATGCAAATGATTTATCTAAGATTTTTGTTTTAATCATTTGTGTATATATTTATAAGGTAATTCGTTGACCGTGTTTTTTTTAAAATAATATTTTAATTAATGACTTTTAAAAGAATGTAATACGTTTTTATTTCCACATTACGAAGTTTCACTTCTTCCTCGCCGAGGGACTCCGCGCAAAATTTTTTTTAAAAATTGTATACCCAAAAACATATTTAATTATAGATATATTTTCATTAAAGGTGGATATAAAAAAATGTAGAGCGTGATTTCCTCATAGCGTTATCGCAAACTTCCATTTCAAGGTGCGTTGAAGTTGTGTCAAGGGCAATTGACACAAATTTAAGTACAAAATATATACGTTTTTTCAAGGCGATGTGTTTTAATAAATAACGTAAAACATGTGTAAGTTTTCCTCTATATGTATATTTTTACAAAAACAATTAGTTAAAATAATTCATAACTTTATAGGTTTCATAATAAATTTGCCTCTCCCGGTGTTGTAGGTGCACATATTGCAATTGCAAAAACAAGTCAAGGGATTGGGGAAAATTGTCCCATATATACATAACCGCAATTGCTAACTGTATTTGGAATACATACCTCTCATATACAAAATTTATGTTCAACTCCATAAATTCTATAATGCGAACTTTTTGCTCTATCGAGACTCGTTTTCTTCTAGTTTTGGTGTTTCTAAATAAAATTTTAAAAAAAATTTGGAGGTCAGTTCCTTATAAAATAGTAAATTGTATTACTAGTGCGAATGCGTTTTCCAAACAACAGTTACTCCCTACGGTCGTGCTGCAATAACTCGCGTTTAGAAAACGCATTCGCACTAGTAATACACAGTAACACAAAGTTATAAACAAATTTAAGATATTTAAATAATTAAAGTGCGCCATCTTCGTTGTAATAGTTGTAAATTATAAGAATCCAACTACCGGTAAAAAATAAACATAAGAATCCAACTACCGGTTTTATAAAAAAACATAGTAATCCAACTAAGAGCTGTCAAAATTGTAAACTTTAAAAACCCAAATAAATTGTTTTTTCTTGCAATTCAAATGATGCCATGTGTTTAAGTTGTTTTTTTTTCTACTACATGGTAAGTTATTTAAATTATTATTTTGATATTTTAGTGCTATAAAAATATTATATATATAGGATAGATTTAACTACAAATCCTACATGCAGGCGGAGTGCGTGCCAGGCATACAAAATATTTTGTGGTCATATGTGCGGAAAAGTAGATTTTTCTTTTATTCTATTCTAGTACAAAATTGAATATTTTTTATGCATGTGTTACAAAAAATAAATTTAAACATATATAACCAAAACCACCAAAATATTCTGTGACATAATGCTCCCTTTTTTTTTTATATCCATAAAACTTTTTACTTTCTTTTTATCTCTATCCATATTCATTTTATTTAATAAAACAAACAATGATAATTCACATAAATAGTAATAATAATAGTTTGTGTTAAGTTTACCTAAGATAAAATAACTGGGTAAAGTTTTTCCGCATACTTATCTTAAGCGTTTACATTTTATCTTGAAAAAAATTACGGAATAGGAATATTCAAAAAAAGCAAAATAATTTAACGTTTACACGTTTAAACTTTATCTTGCCGCTTGGAGAATCAGGCTAAAGGATGTGACAAGTTGTGTAATGTATCAAAAATTGTTCGACGTAGTGCTTCTGCGATATATGGGTGATTGTTCCCAGCGGATGTTTCGCAGGTGATTTCTAGGCCAGTTATTTGAAAAGCTCTAGTTTCATGTTTTTTTTTAAATAAAAAGTGTTGTGTAATAGGGTTTAGAATATGTGTCACAACAACACATAAATACCTTTTAAGACCTAGGTCCCACAACAACTGACGTTCTAAGGTTAACGCTTTTTTTAAACCTCTGCGGGTTGAAGCCACCTGAGACTAAAGGTTCCGGCAAACTATTCCATTTGTATGCAATTCGGACAAAGAAGTCTTTCTGCGATCTGCCAGTATGACAGCGCGGGATCTCGACCGTTTCACTGGTTGCAGTTGCCGATTGCCGAGTGGAACGGGGGTAAGAATAAGTTTGAGGCATGATGCAGCTGATTTCATCTGAGCACTGTTGATGACGATGTTTGTAAAAAACAACGAGCTCAGCAACAGTGCGACGATGTTGTAGGGAATCAAGTTTTGATGTTAAAGCTCGATCACTCACAATTCGTATAGCCCGTTTTTGAACAGAGTCCAAGAGGGCCAGGATGGAAACAGAAGCAGCACCCCAAACTTGACAACAGTACTCCATACAGGGACGAATATAGGAATTATAAACATGGAGCAATTGGTATAGAGTGAAAATATTTTTGCATCTATATAGGAGGCCGAGTTTTTTAGACGCGCTTTTTGCCATCGCCATTACATGATCGTTCCAGAGTAGGTCATTTGAAGCTGTGACACACAATAAACGAATGTTTTTACATTCACCTATTGGTTCATCACACATACTGAATAAAATATCTTTGGGGAACTCGGTCTTTCATCAGGAAACAATCAACAGCTGTGTTTTGGTAGAGTAGAAATTGACCAGGTTTTGGTCACCCCAATCGGCGACATTTTTTAGGTCTTTATTCTCGTTTATGGCAGCGTCTCTCCGGGCGGGATAGAACCAGAAATTAAATGCCGAAGTTCCACGTCTGCTTTTTGTGCTTGCATGATTGTGTTGTATTCGAAGTGGGTCTTGACTGTGGCCGTTTCTGATTCTGTAGTGCGAGATTGTGTGTCTGCTACTACATTATCTTTGCCATGGATGTGCTGGATGTCCGTTGTAAAATATAATCCAAGAAACGTGATTGTCTTGGATTGCGTTCTGTTTTTGATTGGATAGCTCGAGTCAGAGGATTATGGTCTGTGTCAATTATGAAATCTCGACCTTCGACAAAATACCTGAAGTGTTTGATTGCTAGGTAAATGGCCAGTAATTCTTTGTCGAATGCGGAATATTTCTTTTCTGTATCCGAGAGTTTCTTGGAAAAGAATCCCAGGGGCTCCCAACAATTATCGTAAAACTGTTGCAGAACTATACCGACCGCCGTGTTTGAAGCATCAGTAGTGATGCTAAGCTTTGAGCCGCTTAGTGCATGAAGGAGAAGTGTTATTTGGGCGAATTCATTTTTGACTTGTGAGAATGCTTCATCGCATTCAGCATGCCAAGTAAAGTTCTTAGCTATCTTGGGCATCCTGAGAAGAAAAGTCAAGTGAGAAGGCTTTTATTGATTTTGGAGCTGGGAATTCTCTAATTGCTTTGATGCGTTCATCAGAGGAGAGAATGCCATCAGTAGTGATCTTGTGACAGGAAATCAAGAGAAGCTGCACCAAAGACGCATTTGGATGTCATACTCCACTAACTTTTGGAATAATCCAAGTGAAGTTTGTGTTGTTCCTCGGATTGAGATGCCACAAGAATGTCGTCTATGTAGACAAAAACAAAGTCTAGATCTCAAAGTACTTCGTTCAAGAATCGTTGAAATGTTTGAGCAGCATTGGGAAGACCAAATGGCATTCGGGTGAATTCGAATAGGCCAAATGGAGTAGTGATTGCAATTTTGTAAATGTCTTCAGGTGCGACAGGAATGAGATGGTATGCTCTGACGAGATCGATTCTGGAAAATATTTTGGAGCATTGAAAATGCATGGAGAAGTTTTGAATGTGGAGTATCAGATAACGATTAGGTGTTGTAACCGTGTTAAGTCTTTGATAGTCCCCACATGGACGCCAGTTGTTTTCTTTTTTCTTCACCATATGCTGAGGACAAGATACTGGAGAAGAAGGTGATCTGCTGATCCCTAATTCCACCATGTGTTGGAATTCACTGGATGCTGCTTTGTATCGAGTAGGATCCAATCTGCGTGGTCGTGATACTGGAAGATGTCCTTCAGTAACTATATGATAGACCACGTTATGACGCACGGGTAGGTTGTAATTCGGTTCGGCTGTAAGAGAAGGGTTTTTTTAGAATAGTTCCATAGCCATTGTTGACTTGAAAAAGGATCGGTGTTGGAGTAGATGTCCACACCGTTGAGGCATTGATTGATAAGTGAGTCATTGAATCAACTAGCCGTTTGTGTTTGAGGTCAACACGAATACCGAATTTGGATAAGAAGGCTACGCCAATAATCGGACGATTCACAGCAGCTATGGTGAAAGCATGTATGAATGTTCGTTTGAGTCAGTCCAATATTGACTTGTAGCAATTGCGTACCATAAGTGGGAATGCTAGAACCATTAGCGGCTGATAAAACAGAATCGATTAATAAATTTTAAAGTTTTCGTGTTTTATTGAACAAGCTAATGAGTAGAACATCCAGGTCTGCGCCGGTGTCTATTAAAAAAATGAGTTTATTAATTTTATCATGGATGAAGAGACGGCTAGAAATTTCGTTTTGCGTGGCCGTCTCGATCCAGTTGTTGTTTAGTTTTTTTCTTGGTATGGTTTGTCAATGTTCATTTTGGCTACTGAGGATTGGCGTTGGTTGAAATTGCACGCAGTCGTACATTTCTTTGCTGTAGCACCAAAACGTGAATGATACGAACAGGGACCTGTGGAGTGATGTGAGTTGCTACCATGCCGTTGTCTTCTAGAATATGAAGTGAACTTTCAGAAGGCCGACTCTGATCATTACGATGCGGATCTGTGCGAGTTGTTGAGCGGGAGTGGTGTTGCACTGCTGAAATTTGCGTGGAAGAAATGGCTTCAAATATTTTGTCAGTTGTATTTGACAACTCCTGCTGCGTTACGGTTTCCGGGATGGTCAAAATTGCTCTCTTGACTGCTTCTGTGAGCTTCCTGATCAACAAAGATTTGATGACGTGTGGTTGAATGTTTTCGCCCGCCAGTGCATGAATGTGCCACAGCATGGCAGAAGGTTGTCTGTCCTCCATGTGTTGATCACCAAGTAGGGCCACCAGCTTGTGTTCGGGTGACGGTGAAAATCTGGTGAGTAGTGCTTCTTTGAGCGCTATGTATTTATCGACCGAAGGGGGTTGTATAAGAAGATCGGTAATGTGATTGCTGGCCAGGGGTGACAATGCTTGTATTACGTGAGTGAATTTGGCTTCATCCTTGGTAACTGCGTTAAGCTTGAATAGGAGCTCGGAGGTATAAAACCAATTTTCTGGATTCTCCATCCAGAACGGTTGTAGCGATAGTTCGGATGCTCGCTTAAGTGCTTGAAGCTCTGTTCTGGAAGATTCTGGCGGCTTTTCACTGTCACTGTCACTAATTGTAATTCGATTTTTTTAAACTATTGAAAATGAATCAAATCACTGCGTATCAATAATTTAATTTTAGTAAAGAGAGAAGAAAAACAACACAATAAGTTTTAAATAGTTTTAATGTCTACTCCAGTTAAATATATCTGTAGTAATAAAAATGACCGAAACACACAAAATCCCAAAGAGAGTTATGAGCTCTAGTTTACGCACCTGAGTAATTTATTATTCCGTGGAAAAAAAATAAAAATAAAGTCGTGAATATATATGCACATAAATATGTATATGATAGTGATTAGTTACTAATTACTTCTTTACGTACTTGAATTTAATTGATCTCAAAAATCCCCAATATATTTAAATTCCCTTAATGTAGTCTAATATTAATACATATAAGACTAAAAATTGACCAAGTGTCAGCCATTGATTCCACATTGATTGGAAACAATCAATAATGACTATACAATCGTGACTTAGGATGTTAATTAGAATAGAAATGTTCCCCATTCTATGAATTCACACAAAATATTGTCTAGAAATTTAATGCAAAAAATCCCATATAATATAAAAATTTTTCCATAATATGCAGTCTAATGACAGTGGAAATATTCAACTTAAGTAAAATAAATAAGTGATGAAGAAGTTTCACATTCGAAATTGTCATCGCCTCAACGGCGTAATCGATAGCGTGTCTGCCTAAGGATTCGAGCCAGGCACTGACGAGGAAGGTTCGAATTCATCCGAAACACGAAAAATGTGAAGTGGAGTTTTTTCCTGAGAAACTTCAAACTATACCTTTGAATTGAAAAAAAATTTCAATTACTTCTTTACTTACTTGAGTTTAATTGATCTCAAAAATCAAAGAAAACATACTTTCAAACAATTTTACGGTGATTGAGACAACTGTAACGAACGAATCGTTTGGTTTGCAAAACTGTTTGTTATGCGATGGCTATAAATTTGTTTTGACATTTGTTTTGACATTTGTTTTGTTAATATTGTAGTTTTATTTCCTTGTAGTTTTATAAGCTGTGTTTTTTTGTCAAACCGGAATTAGCATTGAACTGTAAAGAATATTTTTTGTAACACATGCATAAAAAATATTCAATTTTGTACTAGAATATAAAAGAAAAATCTACTTTTCCGCACATATGACCACAAAATATATTGTAAGCCTAGCACGTACGCCGCCTGCATGTGAGATTTGTAGTTAAATCTATCCTATTTGAATTGCAAGAAAAAACAATTTATTTGGGTTTTTAAAGTTTACAATTTTGACAGCTCTTAGTTGGATTCTAGTTGGAAACTATGTTTTTTTATAAAACCGGTAGTTGGATGCTTATGTTTATTTTTTACCGGTAGTTGGATTCTTATAATTTACAAATATTACAACGAAGATGGCGCACTTTAATTATTTAAATATCTTAAATTTGTTTATAAATTTGTTAAATAAATGATTAAATTAACAATTAAATAAATATTTATAAATTTTCTGCATTTGTTACAAAAAATCGTGTGTATGAGTGCGAATGAGTTTTCCAAACGCCAGTTTTAGCATTACTCCCTACGCTCATGCTGCAAACTAACTCTTGTTTGGAAAACGCATTCGCACTTGTAATACAATCTACTATTTTCTGCTAGAAGATTTATTAAAACACATAATATAAGGGTATTTTTGAAGATTGATTAATTTTTTTTATCTATTAGTTAATACAATGTTTATCAAAACAATTTTCACCTTAAATGGTCATGAGAATTCTAAAGTTAGTAGCACCCTATCCTTAACCCCATTAATATTTCAGTTAAATTTATCTTTAATCATCGTAACGAAAACAATTCTCGTCTAAAAACATCGTTATCACTTTAAAAATATAACAATAAACATAGATAGAAAATTACTTGAAAGGATATTTATTTCCTCGTCCGTTTTCCTAATCTGACAAAAATATTCATTCTCAATTTTCTCCTTTATAAAATTTAGCTAGAAATGTCAGATGAAGCCATTTCCCCTCATATCGCACAAGCTCAGTTCAATTTAACTTTTTTTGGATCAAAAACAGCACAAAAACAAGGAAAATTGTTTCGTATACAAAAAGGTTTTGTCTGGAAAATGAGAAAATTTCTATAGATCATCAGTTTAACGTGAGATTTCAATGCGAAAGCAAAAATTTAATTTATTTCGAATTAATTTTCATTTTTGTTTTTGCTATAAAATTGGAAAGAGAAAAAAAAACAGATTTTTTTTTTAATAATAGAATTTTTCCAAATTTGTTATCTTTGGTTGATAGTATGTTAGTTTTTTTAATTTTAAAAGCAAAGTTTTTAAAAAAATAGTAGAAAATTATTAAACCTATAAATGGTAAATAAATGGTGCCAATAAACGAGGGTAAAAAGACAGTTTTTTCTTTTATCAATTCAATTGGGGTTTTCTTTTGCTTTGTAATTCATGTGAAAATTTTGTGAAGAATAAGAAAATTAAAAGAAAATTTATAGAAAAAAGTGTGCCAGTTGGAAATTTGGTTTTTAGTGAAAATCTTTAAGAAGTGAATAAATCAGTGGATTTATGTGTTGGTGAAATCTAATTTTAATATTGTGTGAAACTCGGATTATCTGAATAAAAATAATTAAATGAAAAAATAATTTGATACTTTTCGTCTTTCATTAAAAGTGAGTGAAATTTTTATATATATAAAAATACTTTTTGTTAGATGTTTTAATTGATAATATTCATTTTTAACATCACTTGCGTCATTTTATTTTCATTTTTACATACATATTTTATTTAACTGACAGTAAAAGCGTAATATATATAGCATTAAAAAAATTTCCCCATTTTTCAAATGCCACAAAGAGGACTCATCATTTTTCATTATATAAACAAAATATACACAAAAATGCAAATGTCGAACTCATAAATAAAATATGTTGTTTTTGTTATTCAACTTTTCCCAGCCACCATCAGCTTGTTCATATGACGGTCAACCGATTAGATCTTTGTTTTATTTGTTTACTGTGAAAATGATTTAACAGTTTATTTTTGAGTGAGTTAGGTTTGTATTTTCAAGTGATGTGAACATTTTAATTAGTTTTCAAAGTGGTTAGGGCTTTTTATTTGTTTTATGACAAGGCTATTATGCTTTTAATAAATGTTACTTGATAATTAAAATTCATTGTTTTATGGATTTTGTATATAGTTAAATCTGTATAATATTAATAATTATTATGTTGAATGACAAGTTTGATGAGGGCGTAGATAACGCCAAGTGAAAATTTGCTTCAACATACTGTTGAAGTGGTTGAAGTGGTTCTAAATTAAAATTTTAGTGAACTTAGTGAACTTTAATTTAAACTCTTGTTCTTCTAAAATGCTAGCACTTGTAATAAGAACAAAAATTTGTAAAAGACATCCTCCAGATATCTTCAAATAAACGGACCGTTGCAATGAAAACTAGCACAATAAACTTTTTGAAAGCTTTATAATGTTTGTAAATTGTTATTAAACGGGCTAAGCCATAATATTTCCATTAATTAAGATGTTTTTTATATTATTAAATAAACCGTAAATCATTTTGGGTTATATTTATTTGGTTTTAAGTCTTGCCATAGTACTGTAAATAAAATATAGATTCAGGCTACAATTATGATAATAATGTTTTTGAACATTAATTACTTAATTGATATTCTCAAAATTTCTTCGAAACACTTTGTTGTAGAATTAAAATAGATAATTAAATCGACAAATTAAATGCTTGAAGCTGTTGCTGTTATAAAAACCTGAGGAATGAATATCTTCAATCTTTATGATTCCCTTAATAAATATTAGATTTACCTATTAGTTTAATTTTTAATACTATCGTGCTTTTTGTTTTGGGTTTATCTTCTTTTGTATTTAAATCTTCTTTTGAATAAACCGCACCTAAAATTAAATTCTACTTAAATTTTTTGCTTATTCTTTAGGGTGCGTTTATGTTGGAGCTTCGATAATAGCGTCGACCATCGATGTGATTCACGCGAAGAAAATAGAAACATGCTTTTAAATAGGAGTGTTTATGTTGGAGCATCGATAAAAGAGTCAAGTGTCGATAAACGATTTGTTCTTTTTAGACTCTACTATTGAAGCTATAAAAAAATACATAGAAATAAAAAATATCAGTTTTAATTAATTAAAATGTATGAAGTTTATGGAAAATTGATTATTAAATTAATTAATTTTAAGTTTATTGTTCCTGCTATTGTAAATTTTATTAAAATTCTCGAAGGTCTAACGTAAACACTGTAGAAGAATAGCGCTATTCAACGCATTTAACACTGCTTGACTCGATTCTTGACTCGTTTATCGAAGCTTCAACATAAACGGACCCTTATAAATATTTAATAAGAACGACAAAAATTACCAATTTCACTTAAAATTTATGTATTTTAATAAAAAAAGTTCGCTGTTTTACTAACAGCATCAAATAATGCCTATGTATGAGATGAGTTTCACTGATTGTTCTAAGGTCTCTTCTTTGCTAGTTATTCTTATAAAATGGTTAAAAATAAATTAACTTCATATCTATTTTTTAACACTTAAGTGCTAACATTGTTTGAAATGTTAAATCTCCATTGTTAACTAATTTAGGTTACATTTGTCCATTTCCTTTTAGTCCCAAATAACTGAGGTTTTTTAAAGTATACATTATCACAGCAATAGATAATTTTTGAGAAAATGTTTTTATTTTCTAAGCTCAGTGAACCATAACAAAAAAATCAATTATTAAATTAGCCTTTCGAAATTGATTGGGTATGGAAATACATATATGTTAAAGTTATGAACGCTAATGTCAGAATAAATATTTAGAAGTTTACGCAGACTGAAAAAAATTTAACAATGTTTATTTTATTTGCTTTAATTTTTTTACCCAAAAATTGGCTTTATGCAACGATCATCCGTATTTATCTGGAGTATTTATCTTTTCACATCTAAATTGTTAAAAGATTTTAGGAACATCTGCAGACAAATCGGTAAAATTCGAAAACAAACTTGTTTATATAAAAAAGACACTTATATTTTTTTAAATAAATCTAAATTAACATGAAGTTAAGGAATCGTAAGAAAATTATGGATCCGTAGGATAGCAAGATCATCTATGCCATACGATTTTAATTTATCTAAAAGGTTTGTTATTTTTGAAAATTTCTCGCATAGCAAGAAGTAAAATTTTGAATTATCCCGAGAGTTTATTATCAAACCCAGAGCCCAGCAATTACTACGTCTGCAACTAAGAGACTCCCTAGTTTAAACAAAGCTTAAAGTATAAAAATTGTCTTGTTATACTAAAGTTTTTGAAATTCATTCAAATTCTATTCATATTAAAAATGTATTCTATAAATTTTAGAGTAACACAATCCATATTCTGGTTGTGGTTCTGGTTCTTCTGTTCGCCCTTTAAAGTAATTAAATTGCTTTACAGAATTCTCAGTTGTAAATTATGAAATACTCACCGGGTACCCGAAAGCCGGCTTTTTCTATTTTTAGAACCCAGTGCATCACTAATTTTAACCTCAACAAATTAAATACTTGTATCTTGTACTTTACAAAAACTCTGCTTTTCATGAGACTAGTTCATAAAGATCATGATTCTGAAAATATAATAAATGTACATACACATATACTATAATTTCTTTTAAACAGAGCAAATATAATTAATTTTTTCTCTGTACAATTATGGTGAAATATAAAATAATATATTTGAAATTAATTTAATTACTAGACAAATTGTTGTAAGAGTGTTTATCATGTGTCAACTATAACAATATACCATTATCAATAAATTACTTTTCGAGCTGAATTTTAACATGCATTGTGATTCATTGTCATTTATCAACGTTAATTTCAATATAATATTTATATTAATGTTACTATGGGTAAATTTGGTTGGTAAAGTTCGCGCCAATCTTTTGTTTAAGATATATTTAAGTGCAAATGAGCAGTTCTAACAGAGAAAAAAATTATATTTGCATTGTTTTAAATAAATTTTAATATTTGCGTATATTTATTGTAGTTTCAGAATTATAGCTTAGACTGTTTCCGAGTTTGATAATAATGTGATTCTTTGAATTTTATGTTGTTTGAAACTTCCCCTCCAACTTAATTCTACTGCAAAAGCAGAACTAAATTTTGAGATTTCAAAAATTTAGCAATTGATAATTTTTTTCAAATCTTCAAGTATGCATCGACCGATACCAAACCGATATGCATATGCTTTTTCGTTTCGTAGAACAGAATGACAAAAGAGAAATTTCAAAAATTAATTGCCAAATAACATTTTTTCATTTTTGTAAGAAGGAATGACTTTTATTTTACAAAAGCCAAAATTTGACTATAATAACAGAAATCATTGACTATAATAACAGAAACTCTTACTTAAATTAAATCACATATCACTAGATGTTTGGAAAACGAAATTCCATTAAAAATCTATATTAACAAGTGTCTAATGATCTGAGTTTTTGTAAAGTACAATGTACAAGAAAATAAATTTTTATAGCTAAAATGATAGTTTTTAGATAGATTAAAACTTGGCGCAGTATTCTACAGCTTTTTGGTTGTTTATGTTCAGATTTCCGATTTGGTTGTTTTTGTTCCGAATCAGAGAGCTTCCAAAATATTTACGAGGTAATTTTAGTGGTAGAAACCACTTATATAACCACAGCCTCTTGATTATTACACAGAAAAAAAATATTAACAAATCCATCTAAATATTTTTTTTTTTTTTTTTTTTTATTTTTTACTTTATTTATTATATATTATAAGATCTGATCACAGCAGTTGATAACTATATGTGATCTACAATTTAAACATTTAGCAAATATGTAGTAGCAAAATATGAAAAGTCAAAATTACA
Source organism: Diogma glabrata (assembly GCA_963693315.1). Lineage (NCBI taxonomy): Eukaryota > Metazoa > Arthropoda > Insecta > Diptera > Cylindrotomidae > Diogma > Diogma glabrata. Next base: position 237,422 of record CAVNZG010001139.1, read on the forward strand.
ATCGATAATATTAAACAAATTAAATTTATCTATAATATTTACAAGCTCATAGAACTATGTATTCGCGCAGTAGTCTTTTAAAACAAGATACAGAGTTAGTTATTTTTATATGGTCTGGTAAGTTATTGAAGGCAGCTAGTCCAAAACAAAGAATACTGTCCCTTCCAAAATTAGTTCGAAATTTGGTTATTCGATAATGGGTAGCTTGTCTGGTTGAATGAGAGTGGATATTATTGTTAGAAATTAAATTGAAATTATGTTTAATTTTGTTATTAACTATCAAATACTAAGAATAGGAGTAATTCATACGATTTAACATTTTCAAAAGATAAGACAGTTGCTGAATATAATATACTAGTAGGGGTTAGAGTTGGTAGTTTTTTTATGATTTTAACAGCTTTATTTTGTAATCGTTTTAATTCATTTAATTTATATGCCGGTGCTGTGCTCCAAATAGGACTAAGGTATTTAATATGGGATAAAATGTGCGAGTGATAAATAGACCACGCAACACTTTCAGTAATACAGCTTCTTGTTCGTCGCAGAGCAAAAAGTATGCAAGCAATTTTTTTTTTAATGTGATCAACATGATACGTCCATTTCAGGTACGAATCTGTATGTAATCCCAGATATTTTACACAATTAACTCTGGATATGGATTGGTTTTCTACTGATAATGCAAAATCTGGAAGATTTGAAGTTTTGCTTCTGAAGATGATATAAGATGTTTTTTCTGCATTTAATTTCAATTTCTTCGAAGTTAGGAAACTATGGATCATATTTAAATCCGCTTGCATCATTTGTTCCAGTTCTGCAAGAGATTTCGATTTAAATTTAACTATTGCATCATCAGCAAACATTTGAAGCTCTCCATTTATTCTCAGATCAAATAATTCATTAATATATACATTAAAATGAAGGGGCCCTAATATGGAACCCTGAGGAACTCCTCTTTGAATTAGCTGTGGTGTGCTTTCAACACCATTTACAACACAAACTTGAGTACGATTTGACAAATACGATCTTAAAAGATCCAATTCTACGCCCTTTACTCCTGCATTATATAAATCACCAATAAGCAAATCATGATCAACATAGTCAAAGGCCTTTCTGACATCTACAAAAAGGCATGATACATAATATCCTTGATCAGTATTTTGTTGAACAAATGTTATAAAAGTAGCAGTTGCTGCTAGAGTTGAGGAGTTCTTTATAAATCCAAATTGATTGTGATTTATGATATTGTTATTCATAAAGTGGAGATACATCTGTTGATATAATATTTTCTCAAATACTTTAGAATAAGTGGGCAACACAGACACAGGTCTATAGTTATTCACAAATAGAGTACTACCACCTTTATGCACTGGTTTAACTCTAGCGTTTTTTAGAGAGCTAGGAAATATTCCAATAGAAAGTGATTCGTTAATAAGTTCAACTATTTTTCCACTGAGGAATGCCGAAAAGCATTTAGAGAACTTAGCAGATATTTTGTCCATACCTGTGGCAGCAGATGAGTTCAGTTCGCTTACGATTTGTTGAGCTTCGTTTGAATTGGTTAGTTGCCAATGAAGTTGTGGGAGTATGGGTTTGACAGTTCCCGATAGGGATGTTTTAGTTGCTGTTTGACCAATATTGCCAACATTTATAAAAAAAGTGTTGAAAGCATTAGCTATATCTTTAGAATCAAAAATTTTATTGTTATCAACGCTAAGAACAATATTGTTTTTATCTGAAGAAAATTTTCTAAATACTAGCTCGTTAACTACACTCCCAAGTTTTCGCAAATCATTGCTGCAAAGAGAAATCCTTGAGAGGTAGTAATTTTTTTTGGCATCTTTTATTTTACTATTAACCATATGCTTATAGTAATTATAACGTTCAATCACATATAAATTTTGGGGACATTTATGTTTGTATTTGTAATATTTATCTCTCAGCTTTATATGTTCTAATATATCATGATTTATCCATGGTTTCTTGCTGTTTTTTACCCTTTTTGCTGTTATTTGTTTAGTATTGATGCAAATAATGTGCGATAAGTAGCTAATCAGATTATCAAATGTTTCAATAGAGGCCAAATAATCTAAATCATTTGAAATTTTATTTTCAAGGGATTCATAATCAAGGACTGTCTTATATAAAATATCATTTGGTTTTGGAATTTGAGTATCTATACTTAAAACCAAAGTCTTATGATCTGCTAAACTTTGGTTAGACAACGTTAAGTGGTATCCATAAGACAAAATATTAGTAAAAATGTGATCAATAATAGTCGTAGAAGTGCCAAAAACACGTGTTGCATAACTAGGATGTATTTTATTTAAGAACATAAAGCCATTGCTGAGAATTAATTCAGTATAGTTTGTGGAATTAGCATCCAGCAGATTAATATTAAAATCACCCAAAAATATCGACCGTTGAAAAGAAGTTAATAAAAATTCTAAGTGATTAAGGAATTGTATATTGTTCGTTTTGTGATCCATATATACTGATATAATGTTAAAATTGAGTCTGGGTAGGTTAACAATCAGTGAACTGCTATTGTCCACTTCATATTTTGTTAGCTCAATACTGTTAATATCATTTTTAACATATATAGCACATCCCCCAGCAGTTTAAGCTCTGCAGTTAAAAAAACTTTGATATCCATTCAGCCCATACAAACTAATCTCATTACTTGATATCCAAATTTCTGTAAGCACGATAATATGTACTGTCTCATTTATTGAATGTAATAGAGTTTCTAGCTGGTCAAGTTTATAGCGCAGGCTTCTTACATTCATACAAAGAATGTTAAATTTATTTTGCAAATTAATTAAATTTAAAAATTTACTATGCGTTGCATTAGGTTCTATGAGCTCTGTTATATTAATGTTATTATCTTCCATAAATTAAACTAAAGATAAGAGAATAATTAAAAGTGAAAAACTAAATTTGAAATTACTTATCTAATAAAAGTTGTTTATCAAAATCTGTATTTAGATTGTATATTTTAGTGTTGTTGAACTTTTCAATCAAAACAGATCCATTCTGAACCCAAAGGAACTCAACTCCAAGTTGTTCTTTCTCATTTCGAATAGTTTCATATAACATTTTCTTCTCTGGAATAATATGATCTCTTATGGTTAGTATGTGGTCCTTTCCTTCAAACCCAATATTTGCTGAGAGTAGTTTGCCTGTTTCCTTATGTTTCTTCACAAACTCTACTTTACCCTCATATTTTTCAAATTTTATAATTATTGACTTTGTTGTCGCATGATAACCAGCATTGTTGATGTTTTTGTTGTTGTTTTTACCAATAAGCGATTCTATTTTATCAACTTTTCCACCATCCTCAAATTTAATTGCAGTACAAATTTTTCTAAAAGCTGCCTCAGCAACATCATTAATAGGAACTCCAGAAATAACCAGATTGTTTGCCAAGAGTGCTTGCTTCTTATTTAGCGATTCAATTTCTAATCCGTTTATTTTTTGTTTTAAAGTTTTTTTTTTCATCAACAATCAGTTTGACAGATTTTTCAAGATTTTTATGATCTTTTACCAACGCCTTTGTTAGTTCATCAAGCTTATCTGATTGAAATTGCATAGCATCTCTAATTTCCCGCATCATTTGATACAAGTTATTATATTTTACATCGTTGGTATCCAAGAACGAGCTATTTAAATTATTCATTCTTAATGCTGTTGTAGGAGGCGATGAATCATCATTATCATCTTCACATTCTTGTGAACAAAACCATTTAGAATTTACGAAACTTTTGGCAATTTCCTTTGTCAATCCTTTACATGCATAATGAAACTGAAACTCACAGTTACTACACTTCATAACAATATGATTTTTCATTATAACTTTCGTACAAACATTACACTTGCTAGGCATTTTATGTGATTTTCCGGTTTTTTAATTATTTTTTTTTTAATTTTTTATTTTATTGTGCTTAACTGTTTCTTTATAGGTATTATTGATATCATATGAAATGATGGTTTTACAAGTATTATTGATATAACATGAAATGATGGTTTAAAACTTAATGTTTATTTTAATCACAAATAACATGAAATAATGGTTTTATTTACCCACTTAATTAGTTTAAATAACTAAAACTATATTTTTTGTCAGATTAGATTAGTATTCAAACACTTTTTTAGAACTTTTAAAAGCAACCAAACAAAAAAAAAAAAATTAATAATTTGCTTTAAATATTTTGCACATCCGTTCTATTCAAGAGTTACGAGTATTTATCCATTCTTATTTATTGATTCTTATAAAGTAACTGAATGAATTTTAGCCATCTAATCTCATTTAGGAATTCATTTAGATTATATTAAATTTTACCAATTTATTGATCTTTTTTATTGATTTTTCGTCGAATAAGTTTTTCTATTTTATTTAAACATATTAGACGAAACACATAATGAATTTGATGAACCATTGAATGATTTAAAAGTGTAATTATTAAAAGTTGTATTGAATGAATTAAGGAATATATTTTTATGAAATAGATATTTTTGTAAATGAATTAGCTAAAAAGAAAATGATAAGTCATCTTATTTTAACTATGAGTTTTTCGGAACTAAATGTTTGAAATATTAAAACATTTTAATAAAATTTTAGTAAACTTTGTATGAATCTTTCATTTTCAACTCATATAATTTAAATTAGATGAAAATGCGACTTCGTTTTTTTCTGTATACGCTTACCATTACGATACGACACGCATTTACTTTTAGTACTATGTCTATAAGTCCACATGACTTCTCAGACAACTTTTCCATTTAGTCTGAATGCTTTCGTTCAATAATTTCCAATGTTATGATAAAATGACATTTAATCTAACACGAACTGATATTTGCCAACCCAAATTTTCCAATTATTCCAGAAAACATTTTATCATACCTCTACATTTAGTCTAAATGCTTTTTCTCAAAAACTATAACTTTGTGAAAAAACGACATTCAATATGAACCAACCTAATATTTTTCTACCTACTTTTCTTATTAGTCAATTAAACTTTGTGAAAAACCGCTCAATTCTAAATACATTTTTTCAAGAAATATACAGCCAAATAAAATCTAGCATTTAAATAAATCAAATTTACCTAGGTTTACAAGATGTTATCTATCACTTAGAGAAAGTTGCTCTCATAATATGATAATGCTTATGTCAGAAACCATAGACAGATTTCTATTTTAATTGTTCTTAACACTAAAAGAAAATTAAAGTAATGGCAACCTCGAAATTGGCAGTTTATAACTCAAGCAAAGAAAAATTATTTGCAAACAATTTCACTGTGATTGGGACAGTTACACGATAACACATTTTTCCTAACAACAGAATGAGGTTTATTTAAAATATAAAGTGTTCCATTCCATGCAATATTACAGTAGTTCAATAAAGTTTATAAAAACTATTTCGATGAAAAAAACTACTTTGGCTTTATATCATGAATTTTTCATTTTAAAATTTAAGTATTTGAAATTAGTTCAACTATATTTAATTTTCACATAAATATTACATGCGGTTGTCTCAACTACATCGTTCTGTAACTCTACAGCTGTTGAATTAGTTTCTTAATTAATTTCGAAACTGCAATTCAGTTGGAAATAGAACCATGTTTTTTCCAGTGATGATGAATATTGTTTGTAGCGCACACTCTAATTAGAGTTTGCAAAAAAAACGGAAATTTATAAACCGCGGTTTCAGGTTTTCAATTTGTAGAAACCTGCGGTTGCGGTTCGGTTTTCGGTTTTTATTATAATGTGCTCAATTCAATGCAAAGATATTTACTTGAATTAATATATTTCTTCTTGTCTATATAAATAAAAATGTAAATGTTCGTTTGTTCAAAAAAGGTAATCTCCGAAAGTACTTGATCGAATCTTTTGAAATCTGGACACAACGTTGCATTCGAATACAGGAAGGTTGTTACATAGTTTTTTTTTTTTTTTTATTTTTTTTTTTTTCGTTATACATATGTATATATTTTATAACGTAGGCTGTCAACAATTACAAGTGTCTCACCTGCTTTATTCTCAAATCACTCAACTTTATGGTCGATTTTAACTTCATGCTCAATTTAATCGATTAGTTTCGAATAATGATAGGCCCAAAGATTATTTTATCTAATTTGTAAACCAATAAGGTTGCAACGTGTTCTCCTTTCGGTAGGACTGTCCTCAATAGGAGCAAAAATGTCCTCAGTTCTTATTTACTATAAAAACCTTCTCCTTGAAGCAATCTGTAATACAATATTTTACACTGAACAAAATAGATCTTTTTGCTACATATTTCTCCCAATAAACGGATCAGGAAAATCTAAAATCGTGATTTCGCACGTGAATCGCACCTTTACTTATATCAAAGTAACTGATTATTAAAATTTGTGTCGCCAGGTTGGTAACAATATCAATTAATTTACATTGCTCAATAATATATGTGAATATCTTTACTTTTACTAATTATCTGTTCTTAGTATTATAAATGAAACAGCTGATCTGCATATTATTTGTGATTGTTACAAATTAAAGCATTTGGCTACAGAAACCTTACCATTTTGAATGAAATTTAAATATATAAATCAGTACTGTGCATGAACAACTAACTAACAACTTGCGCTTATTGATTTGTATGAAAGTGCCAGAAATGAAATGAATCAGATGGTAAGTTTAGCTGTATTTATGAGTACTTAAAAACATTAAATTTAAGTTATTCGAGTGTAGCAATAGCATTGAGTGCCGATAACATCAATACGAATTTGCATGCTATCGTCCAGCATAAATAAATAAAAGGATTACAGAAGTAATTGTCGTATGTGCAATCAAATATTCCAAAGCTAACGTTTGAACAAAAAACAATTTACGATCAACTAATGCAAAATGTTGATAACGGGGTTGGAGGAATCTTTTTCTTGGATGCGCCGGGAGGAACTGGCAAAACGTTTCTTAGATGATTCTTAAACGATTCTAGCAGTAATTCGTTCGTAAAATAGCATAGCTTTAGCTCTTGCGTCGTCTGGCATAGCTGCGACATTGCTACCAGGTGGAAGAACTGCTCATTCCGCTTTGAAATTGCCATTAAACATGCAATTCATTGAAACGCCCACATGCAACATTTCCAAAGGATCGGGAATGGAAAAGGATTGCAGAAATGTAAACTAATCATTTGGGATGAATGCACAATGGCGCACAAAAAATCATGTGAAGCGCTTGATCGATCATTGCAAGATTTGCGTGGAAATACCAGACCATTTGGGAATGCATTAATATTGCTTGCAGGAGTTTTGAGACAAACATTACCTGTAGTTCCCCGATCAACACCAGCGGATGAAATAAATGCTTGCCTGAAATCTTCTACTTTGTGTCGACACGTGAAAAGGTTAAAATTATGTACAAACATGCGTTTGCTGAGAATTGGTGACGGAAACGTGCCGGTTGATTTAACAACAAATTATCTGAAACCGAAAAAAAGCGTTCATATTCGGTGGGGGATTACGCCTTTATCAAAAATTACCTGTCTCATGAAATTTGACCTTGTAATACCTCTAATAGAAAAACCGTCTTTTGTGGCCAATTCTCCAACAATCTAGAGAAGCTTTGTTCATAAAATAAACTAATGTTTTTTGTGTGAGTTTCTAATGAGATTTATTGAAGCAACATTTGTGTCAGAGTCGTGTGGTCTTTTACAAGAAATTTTATGAACATTTCGCATGTGGTTGATCATTGCAGACGTAGAACCCTTAGAATTGTTCACGCATCTGATCCACTTTTCTTACATTTAGCTCTATTGTTGGCATTGTTCGTCGATGAAATTTTTGTAAAATATTCCCAAACTGCTGTTGATGATGATGACATATTTTTTTTTGGAATATTGTTGCTTTGCAATTTCAACTGCGAATAGTGTGAAGTGTAAAAGTAAATTAATTTAAGGTTTCCACGGTTTTCAGTGTCGGTATTGAAAACCGGTATTGAAGTAAATTTTTACAATACCGAAACCGTATCACAAGACCGGTTTTGTACGGTTTTCAAAATTTTAATTTTCAGAAGTTAATAAAGATGGAAATCTGCAAATCTTACACATTCTAGAACAAAAAACCAGAGGGTTGCATAACTTTTGGCGATTAAAACAAAAAAATTTAGTTTTCTGAAAATTTTCGCCTATAGCAATGCAATAGCAACACTTCTTTTTGTGTTCGAAGTTTGTAAATGAAAGAGAAAAGAATAAAAAAAAAATTTTTAAAATACACTTTTAATGAAAACGAACTACAAACTAAAAAATAAATGTTGGATTAACACAACACGATGTTCCAAGGAAACAAATGTTATATTCAAACGTTAAATCTTTTATTAATACCTTTGCTTGCTTTCAACCTGTAATAAGGAAATAAATATTTAAATATCTTTTTAAAGCCTACGGCTCGTGCTGTAAATTTCGCCTCCGAGCACAAAAAATTCACTTTCCGCTTTAAATATGCAATATACTATTGTAAAATGTTTAAATTGAGTTTTCTAATGCTTTAGCTACATTTTTAATGTTTCATACAAATACCGCGCAATACCGGTATTGGAAAATTTTGAATACCGAAAACTGGTATTAGAATTTTCCGGTATTTTGGAAACTCTGTAAATTATTTAATATTTTTTTTATGATAACAAATGAAAAGTCTATTCCACTCACTAGTGTAAAAAGAATAACAAATTGTAGTTGCTATGGTTTTTCATATATAATTTTACAATAGTATATTAAGAAACTAGTTTCATAATCGACGATTTTATCGCACGCAATCTGTTTAGAAAACGACCCGCGCAGCGGGGAGTTTTCTAAAGGATAAGTGCGATAAAACGTCTTATGAAACGAGTTTTTTATACTATTTTTTCTATTTTGCATTTTTTGTCTTGAAATTTTAAAAAATATTTTTTATGTTTTAATGTTTAAAAGAAAATTTCTAAAAATTTCAATCCAAAATAGTAAGCTCTGCGTTTCATCATATTTCTATATATTTTTTTGTTGCAAAACTAGCTTTCATAAAATGTGTATTTTATTTAAATATAGTCAATTTGAAATTTTGTTATTATTACTAATTATTTTAATTAATTAAAATATTTAACACTAATTTAAATTATATTTTAATAATAAGATTAATTAATAAGAATAATTTTATTTATATAATTATTCGTTTTAACTTTCACTGACGTTTGTATGACCAATGTGACCAACCTTGAAAAACAAAACTTTGCGTATCTTAATGAAGGCCATTTCGATACGCATTTGGGTATCGAAATGACTTTATTTTAGACGCAAAATAGAAAAAGTATTTTAAACAACGCAACCATGAAAAAATAGAATATGAATTTTGAATGTTTTGTTGACGATTTCTAACTTTAGAATTTATAGTAAATATCGATTATATATACATTATCATAGAAAAAATTGCATTTCCTACGCGAGATAAACACGTTTTTCGTTCGTAAACATGTCTCACTCAACGCTAGCGCGTCTCGTGAACACATGTTTACTCACGAAAAAAACAATGTTTTCATCTCTTGTAGGAAAATATACTATTTTCGTTATAATTAACAACAGTCTATTAATTACCTATTATTTTTACAGTATATTACTTATACTTATATTACTAGTCAACCCAATCAACAAATTCAAGTTTAGCGATAAATGTTTTTGTTGATTTTGTGTTTGGCTCAATATGAAACGAAATGAAGATCACAAATGAATTACTACTTTGATTCAAAATTAAAGTAGCTATTATAAATTATTACTTAGTTGTTATAGCTTAACCCTTAAACCAATTACTGCTAGCATCCTCTTTGAATCAGTAGACAACTAATAAATTAAATTTAGACAGAAAATATAGAAAATAAATTTTCGATGACAATTAAAATTTAAAATTTGTTGAAAACCGTAAACTGCGGTTTTTAGCAGCGGTTTACGGTTACAATTTGATAAGCTGGAAACCGCGGTTTCGGTTTTCAGTTAACCGAACCGTGCAAACTCTAACTCTAATTCTTATTCTGGCCCTTTACAATGTAGCTACTTAAATAAAATGCCCCATATGCCAAACTAACCATATATATGATACATCAAGGGAGAGAAGTGCATGTTTTTCTCCCGAGGTGTTTTTGGACATACATATCAATGAGGGAAAAGACATGCTCTCTCTTTCTCTCTCTCTTTCCTCTTTCTTTCGAGGCGTGTATACTAATTTTTGCACGACCACAATATAAAAATGATATGAAAAACTAAATGTTATCATTTAAATAGAACGAAAATTATAATTTTTAATGTTAATCATAGTAGACAGTTTTTTATACAAATTTCTTAGACTTTATCGTCAAAATTTTCGTTTCCATAAAAATTATCATTGCTGTCATTGTTTGTTATTTTATATTCCCTAGGGAGTAAAATATGCGATCTGCTCCCGCTACTGAGGGAGTGGAATTGATCTTTACATAGAAAAAAATCCCAGCGGCAGCTATATCCGCTAGAAATAAATAGATTTCGGGGTCAGACGGTTTTGTGCCCAAATAAAATTAGATAAGTCAGATTAGTTTAAATAAAAAATTTAAGTAGAAACAGAATAATTCAAAAAAATTATCGAACCAAATTAAATACATTATCCGAACTAACTTCATCAATACAATTTCGGAACAGTTTTATTTAAGTTGGTTTTAACTACTTTTAATAACATATTAAATCCACCAAAGATCAAATGAACTACGTCACAACTACAATTATACCATCACACATAATTTATAATCAAACATTATCAAACAATTTTATTTCAAAATCATCTTTGTGTTGTATTTTTTTGTTCTTATTAAGGGCCGATTGTATAAATGCGGATAGAAGATAAACCGTCGGATTAATCGTCGTTTGTATATATACAAACGACGATTAATCCGAGGATTTATCTTCTATCCGCATTCATACAATCGGTCCTTAATCTTTTTTCAAATGGTTACTTAGTAAAAAAAAAATGAAAACAAAAGAGATTTTGATCATTTTTCTATGGTATTAAATGGCTAAATATTTCTTGCATAGGTTCATTATAATGCTTATAAAATTGAAACCTCTTGAGTTAAATAGCTGGAAACATATGAGGCTATAGTTTAAAAGTTAGCTTAAAAGTTAAGATACATTTCAATAACATAAACTCAAAAACGATATAGGCATTGCTTTTTGCGTTTGTTTTAATTTCAACAGCCCTAGGGTCTCAACATTTAGACTTGAACTATTTTTTTTGAAATTTTGGAAAGATTTATATTGTATATACGTAAGAAAAAGTTTTCAAATATGAGCTTGGCCATTTTCAGCTAGATCAAGGACAGCAAAGTTTAGTAAAATTTTAAAACAGCTGATTTTTGAGGATTCTGAAACGCCAAGGTTGTCATCTGTATAAAAATGATAAAAAAAGGTTCAAATATTCAATATTTTTAAATTTTATTAAAATATTATGATTCAAACGGAAGTTATAGCGCCCTAGATTATTCGAGTTTTCAGGTTCTAGCCGCTTAACCGGTACCCGAATATGGTTCACAAACTTGTGCAAGACATTATTTGTCGAAACATACACAGAAAATTATTTTGGTGTAGGTTGAAACATGCGACCGCAAAAGTGCCGCCAAATTCCGTGTATACAGGGTTACCATACAAGGTTGTACAACTGGTCCAGTAATGGTCCATTACTGGCAGCCAGTAATGCAGCAATGGGCGAGTACTGGCAACCACGACTGGGTCATTAACATAATTTTACTGGATGATAACTTCGGACAATAAATGGTTGCCATTCTTGGGCCAAATACTGGCAACCATGACTGGGCCGTTAAAAAAATATACATTATTATCATAAGTAAATTTAAATAAATTAAATACAAACTAATTTAAAATAAAATAAAAATGACGGGAAAAATTCAAAACTCTCCATACAACTGGTTCAGTTGCAAGAATGGCTGAGTAAACACCGCCCTGACTCCGCCAGTACTCCGCCATTAAAAAAAATATAAAATAATATTTTTTATACATAAATTTAAATAAATTATTTACAAAATAATTAAAATAAAATAGAAATGAAAATAAAATAAGACATATACCAACCTTTTCTTTATTACCATAGTCTTTCAACCGACAAGGCGATAACTAAACTATATGTGAAATTTTTCAAACTATGTATTTCTAAAAGGGATAATACTCTAGTGAAATTTAAAAAAATGACATAGATCGGCAAATTCATGGCTACAGTACTGGCCCAATAATAATAGCCAAGTAATATTTACCATTCATGGGCCAGAGCTTGGCCATTCAAAGGTAACAATATACTGGCTATTTTCTGTAAACCATAGATCGGCCGATGATTGGTTCTAGTATTGGCCCAGTAACAATAACCAAGTACTGTTAACCATTAATGGACCAGTGCTTGGCCGTATGTCAATGTCTGGCAAAACCTACTTGGGTATATATATATATATATATATATATATATATATATATATATATATATATATATATATATATATATATATATATATATATATATATATATATATATATATTTTTATATATATATATATATATATATATATATATATATATATATATATATATATATATATATATATATATATACCCTAGTAAAAGAGAATTAGTGAATTCATATAATAGTTCATCATGAAAATCATGATTACCTATTCAATGAACCGTATATGCGCTTGTGATGTGAATTCACTTATTTACTTTTGTACATGCTCTTCTCTTCTAATGAATGTTTCAATGAAAACCATGCTGAACTTCATTATGAATATCAGTAATATGGAACTCATGAAGTTATTGATGAATATCAGTATTATGGAACTCATGAATGGAACTCATGAAGTTATTGATGAATATCAGTATTATGGAACTCATGAAGTTCTTGATGAATATCAGTATTATGGAAATCATGAAGTTATTGATGAATATCTATCGGAAACTCATGAATGATAAAACAGTGAGTTCATGAATGAACTTCATCAGGAATTTCACTACCAACAAACCGACGAAATAATTAGTGAATTTTCATAAAAGATTCATCACTGATGAAATGATAGAATTCATTAGCAAATTTCAGCAGGAACTTCATTACTATAGAATAATCGAACTCATTGATTACTTATTTATTATAATAGAAACCAATTTTGGAGTTAGTGAAATCAATGTGAACATAGAGCGTAAAACCCGTACAGAATATTTAGAATAAAAATAGTATAGATACAGAATAAAATATAGAACAAATGAAAATTGTGGTATTTTAAAAGCCATTTTTATGTTTTAAATTAGAATTTTATTAATTATAAACTTTTTTAAGGCATTAAAATTAATTTAATAAAGCATTAATATTTTTTGATGAGATGGTTCTTCCTGGTTCCTCTATGATTTAGACGCGTCAGTTTTTTCCTGAAATTAAAAATTATTATAACAAAAAATTATTGTGCTGCAGCTTCTTCGATTTTCTGTACCGTTAATCACTATTGAATTTTATATTGTTTTTCAACACAATATTTCACTTTTAAACAAAAATCATAAAGTTGCAGCTCTAAAAGTAAAAACAAAACTAAAAAAAATTTGTTGACTATGTTTACAAGATATATCAAAAAGAATCATAAAATGCAACGAGAGTAAAGAGAGGGAGTGAAAAATGTTAGTTGCTGATAATTATCATGAAAGTAATTAGGAAATTCATCAAAATATTCATCGCAGGATCACTTATTTATTTCTTTTAAGAAATACAATGAAAATATCATCAATACTTCAATATTTTTTGCTTATCTGTAGTTGTTTAATATTTTTTTTTCATTGTATTCATTGTGAACAATTTTTACTAGGGTATATATATATATATATATATATATATATATATATATATATATATATATATATATATATATATATATATATATATATATATATATATATATATATATGTATATATATATATTTATATGCATATATATACAGTTTTAAATATATATATATATATATATATATATATATATATATATATATATATATATATATATATATATATATATATATATATATATATATATATATATATATATATATATATATATATATATATATATATATATATATATATATATTTTTATATATATATTTTTATTATTAAATGGCAGAAATTAAAGAAAGTTCATTTTTCTTCTTGCCTCCCAATACAAATCGACGATGTTAGATTTCTTTTGATTTTCATTGTTAAGTTCCGGACATTGAAGAAGATGGATTTCATTCATTGTGCTGTTTACATTTTTGCACAAAACACAACATGCGTTGATTCCGGCAATTTTGAAACGATACAGATGTTCCGCCAAACAATCATGTCCAGTAGCTAACCGAAATTTCGCAACGGACTCTCTTCGTGGTAATTTAAGGAATTTTTTACCCATTGACTCGATATTTTGCCACTTCTTTCCAATTATTTCATGTATTGTGAGATCTTTACGGATGTTAATCAATTGGTTTTTGGTGTTCAATTTCCAATTTTGTTGTGAAATTTTTAAAGCCGGCTTTTGTAAAATTTTTGAACTTATCTTGGCTAAATAATCGGCAGCATCATTTCCAAAAATGCCCACGTGTGACGGGATCCATTGCATTACTATAGTAACATTATTATCTTCAAATGAATTCAATAATGTCTTGATGTTGAAAATTGTTTCGTTTATGTATTCATTTGATGCAATTGCTTGTATCGCAGATCTAGCGTCAACAAATATCACACATTTTTGAAAATCGCTGATACGCTCCAGTAACAATTTTAATGAAAAGTATATCGCATACAATTCAGCATCGAAATTTGTGCAATATTCATTAAGTGGTAGGTAATGAGCAAATAATTTACACCAAATTCCACAACCAACGTCAACGTCATCAGATGAACTATCGGTGTATACATGTAACCAATGTGTTTCTGGATATTTTAAATTAATTGTATCGAGTGAACACTGTTTCATTTGTTCATTTGAAACATCTGATTTTTTAAAATCGATATTTAAATAACAATTTAAATTATTTTCTTTGAATGTTAATGGATTTATCAGTGGTAAATTATCTTCAATATTAGGTAAAATTTGCAATTTTTCCATAATTTTGTGTGTGTTTTGAATAAAACCAACTTGTGTTTTCAATCTTCGATTTTCTTTGACTTTGTTGGAATTAAATACCCAATTGACTTTATTTGAAGATAATTTTTGATATGTAATTATTGCTTTTTTCTGAAATTCATGTTTCAATGGGGGGTTGTTTGTATACAATTCCATAGCAGTCACTGGTGCTGTTTTAACTGCACCACATATCAATCGTAAAGCTCCGTTTTGAATTCGTTCGACTTTTTTGATGTTGTTCTGATTACAAGTTGATAAAATTTCACCGCTATATGTGATAATGGGTTTGACGTAGCTTTTGTATGTAGTATTTAACATTTTCTGTGAACATCCCCATTGTGTACTTGAAACTCGTTTCAATACATTCAATCTTTTCCGTACTTTACCTTGGATGTTAGAAATGTGAGAGCTCAACGTCAATTTATTGTCGAAAACAACACCCAAATAAGTGTATTCATTACATTTTGATATTTCTTGATTATGATAATAAACTTGGATATCTTCAATGTGGTGTTTCAACGAAAAAATTTGAAATTTGGTTTTTTCGATATTTATTATCATGTTATTTTTAATTACCCAATCATGAAGATAGTTCAGCGAAGATTGTAGTTTTTGTTTTAATTTCTCGTGTATCATTTGTTTATTATTTTCGACTTCACTCCAAATTACAACATCATCAGCAAAAAGGCAAATATTAATTTCTGAATTTTCGAAAACATTTGGTAAATCATTTATGAAAATGTTGAAAAGAAAAGGGCTTAGTATGGATCCTTGTGGAACACCATGATTTGATTGAACATAACTTAATTTAAAATTGCCCCATTTTGTACATGTCCATCTTTGAATTAAAAAATTCTTAATCCATTGAAGCACGTTACCAGCAATGCCAAGTTGTTTACATTTTTCAAGCAATTTCCATCTCCAAATAGAATCAAAGGCTCCTTTAAAATCAATGTATAATGCAATGACCAACCTCTGATTTGATAAAGAATCTTTAATAGATTGATGAAAAAAACGAATTATCTGTTCATTGGAAGAATGGTTTTTGCGAAAGCCGGCTTGATGATTACTTATTAAATTGTTTGATTCAGCATAATAATTCAATCTTGTTATTATCATTCTTTCCATAAGTTTGCATACAATTGACGTCAACGAAATTGGACGATAACTTGATAATTCTGATTTTGATTTTCCCGGTTTACAAATTGGTATTATAATTGATTTTTTCCATATAGTTGGTAGATTTTTCCAAATCAAGTTGAAAATTTTTAATAAAATTAATTTACTTTCATCACACAAATGAATCAAGAACTCTGGATAAATTTGATCCGGACCGGGTTTTTTATTTTTCTTACACAGTTTTAAAGCGTTTTTTAGTTCATCGATTTTAAATGCCTCTTGAAACATATTATCGACCGAGTTCGTATTATTTTTTGGTTTTAAATTTACTTTAATTAGTTTTTCAGTTTTTTTTATTGTCTTTTGAAATTTGGAATTACGATTTAAAATTTTTATTAAACAAACTGGCTATTTTACTGTCTTCTATGTAGATTTTATTTTTATGATTTAATTTAATTGCCACTTTCTGGGGTTTTTTATTGTTTAATTTATTTAAGAACGCGTGAACTTTTGTTGACGATGTTTTATAGTCAAGTGTTTTTAAATATTTTGAATAGACTTCACGTTTAGCATTATTTACATCAATTTTAAATTTTGCACTTAATTGACGCCACTTTTTAATATCTTCAGGAGATTTTGAGAATTCCGAAATTTTCTTTGCTTGATTTCTTAACCGTTTTCTTTTTTCAAGATCTTCATTCCAAAAAGGTTTGTACATTTTTGGAGTGCCTCTCGGAATTGATTTTTTTGCTGCTTTTGTTAAGACCAAATTAAACTTCCCAATAATTTTTGAAGGATTTTCATCAAAATTAATGATTTTTAAATTCTTTTTTACTTCATTTTGAAAAAGATCCCAGTCGGCTTTGCGAAAATTCCATGATTTGTATTGTTTATTTTGGATAATTTTTTGATGTAAATTTATTTCAGTAATGATGCATTTATGAATTTCACCCAAATCAATAAAAGATCATGAAGAAAATTGAAATAATTCCGATGAAACCATCACTAAATCAGGATTTGTTTGACTTCCGGTGTGATGAGTGAATGTTTTTGGATCATTGGCATTGTAAATCAATGTCGTATTTGACGAATCAAGAAATTCTTCAACAGCTTTCCCAGCAGCATTTGAATTGGCATAACCACAGATTTGACTATGGGCATTGAAATCACCAATAATAATAGTTTTATTGCTAATGAAAAAATCATCAAACGATAAGTTTTGATTATTTGGTGGACTGTAAATTCCATATATTGTAAACTTCTTTTGATTTTTCCATACGTTTGTTTTAACAATTTCGGATGTATCGTGTGTATTCATTTCTTTAATTATTGTTAAATTAGATGGGTAAGTAACTTTAACACCCACAAGGATACCACTTGCGATTTGACGACTTTTGTACAATTTGAAAATTTGATATCCACGAAAGTTGAAATTTACGTCATATGACGGAGAGATGTTGGCTTCGAGTATTACAAATACATCAATATCATTTCTATACAATGTTGTTTCTAATTCACACTTTTTTGATGATGAAAGACCACCAGCATTCCATTGTAAGATTTTCAATGACGACGACGACATTACTTCTTTTTTTCTTCTTTTTTTTTTTCCTCTTCTTGTACGATTTAGTACTCTATTTTGGGAGACTTTTCCAGCCAAAATAACAATTCATTCAAATTGGGCACCTGTAATAGTTTTAGGCGAATTGATTTACCCGAGAATAGCAAAAATATGTTGCAGAAATTAATTTAAATATTTTTTTTTCGAAACTTGAAAAAGGAGCAAACATTTTTTGCATCCATTCTTTTCGATGGTTACTATTCTTTTATATAAAGATGGTTCTATTCGATGGTTACTATTCTTTTATATATATATATATATATATATATATATATATATATATATATATATATATATATATATATATATATATATATATATATATCCCGACAAACATATAAAGATGGTTCTATTCGATGGTTACTATTCTTTTATATATATATATATATATATATATATATATATATATATATATATATATATATATATATATATATATATATATATATATATATATATATATATATATATATATATATATATCCCGACAAACAATTTTGCTATTTGTAACCGTAAAAAGACTGAAATGTTATCGGTGACTGTTGTCGGGCACAAGTGGTTACGTAACTGATTTGTTACCATATTTTGGTCAGACAATAGGCGGTAACGGTAACCGAACGAGGACCGTGTCGGTTACATTTCAGTATTCATACGGTTACTATTTCAGTTACTTTTCAGATGATTTTAGTAATTTGCTGGGTATAATTACGGTTATATTAGAGTTACTAAATGGTATTTGTGTCGGTTACATTTAGGTTGCTATTGGTAATTTGACGGAAACAATACGATTATATTTCAGGTATTTGGTGATGTTTTTTTCGGTTACATTTTGGTAATTTTTAGTCATTTGACGGAAACAATTTTGGTTATATTTAAGGTATTGATCGTAGTTGTGTCAGTTACATTTCGGTTGTTTGTGGTAATTTGACATATAAATTCTACAATATTAATATTATTTTAACATCTTAATATAAGATATATAGAATATAATAGAATTTTAGAAATTATATTTAGAATTTATTAGATATTTTATATAAAACGTTTTAGAATTTATATGTCAAATTACCACAAACAACCGAAATGTAACCGACACAACTACGATCAATACCTCAAATATAACCATAATTGTGCCCGTCAAATGACTAAAAATTACTTAAATTCTTATTATTATAATTCTCTTAGAAATGGTTGAATAAAACCAAAATTAATTGCGATATTTTTATTAATTGAAAATAAATATTAATATATAAAATAAAACGATTTTTGAAATTTAGAAAAATTTAAAACTATTATTATAACATGTTTTGTCAAGGAGTAACATCTGTTTTGTTACAATATATAATTAAAACTGCGTTTGTGTTTTTAAACTATATAATTATAGTGAGGAATACAATACAATACGTACAAATTACAATACACTACCATTTTTAATCTCGGGACATACTCGGGGGTGTTTCGATAATTTTCAATGTTTGCAAATGAGAATTTTAGCAAAGATGAATATGTGCTTGTGATATTTAAACTGTTTTTATTTTGTTTTGTCTTCGTAGTTCGTCTTCGTCATATTTACAGATAAAACTTTTACTTTCGGTGGTAACATTGGGACTGTAGAGGTACTGTTGGTTACAAAATGTTTGTCGGGATATATATATATATATATATATATATATATATATATATATATATATATATATATATATATATATATATATATATATATATACTCCTATATATCCACTCCGGTGATAATAGTTTTCTTTTAGATCTCTATCTTACCACAATGCCAGATATTACGAATGTCGATGTCGTGAAAGGTAGTATTGGAAATTCTGATCATTATTTAATCTCATCAGTTATCAAAACTGATTTACTTAAAACTACAACTCCCAAACCCCGTAAAATATTTCACTACTCAAAAATGGATAAGAGTGGTCTTCAAAATTTTTTCCATGGTTTCCCTTTCAACCGTCATTGTTTTTACACTGACAATGTAAATGTTTCTGCTCAAAACTTTACAGAAACCATCCAATTTGCTATCAATAAATTTGTCCCTTTCTCCATAGTAAAACCCAAACAAAAATACTTGTATTCGAAAGCTGCCAAAACGGCACTTAGAAACAAACGTAGATCATTTAATATTTGGATTCATAACAAAACTCCCACCAATCGATCCCAATATCTAAAGGCCAACAAAATATCTAATCAGATTATCTCAAACGAAAAGTCCGAAATTGACAGAGCGAAAGCCTCAAAACTTACGTCTATGTCTGTTTCTGACAAGAGTTTCTACAGTGCCATTAATTCTTTAAATTCTGGTACAAAATTTTCTATTCCCCCTATAATTGATGGTGATTTAATCGTCAATGATCCCGCAAGAAAAGCTAACTTGTTCGCTGAACGCTTTGCTCTAAACTCCACTGTTTTGGAAACTCCTAAAGAAATACCCCAAATCCAGTCTTCAGGAGTTAATATGAATGAACTTCACTTCAAACCCAAAATAGTCGCTAAACTTTTAAAGGGGTTAAACATCAACAAAGCATCAGGAATAGACAATATTCCACCCATTATTTTAAAAACCTTTTCCAAAGAACTTGCACCAACTTTAACTAAAATATTCTACCAATCCTACAAATCTGGTATATTTCCCTCGTGCTGGAAGTTGGCAAATGTCCAGCCCGTCCCCAAAAAGGGATCAAAATCCGATATCTCAAATTATAGGCCAATAGCTTTACTATCGGTCCTATCCAAAGTCTATGAGCATTATATTAATACACATATTTCAAAATTTCTGGAAGAAAATCATTTGATATCCGACAGCCAATACGGTTTTCGAAACAAAAGATCAACTACCGATCTATTAAACTATGTAGCGCATTGTTGGAACAGCATACTTGATAAAGGTGGTGAAACATAAGTTATCGCTTTAGACATCTCCAAGGCATTCGATCGAGTGTGGCATGCCAACTTAATCAACAAGCTCGTTGTGTACGGTTTTCATCCCAATGTTGTGAAGCTGATTCAAAATTTTCTGTCCAACCGATACATTTCGGTAACCTTAGACGGATTTTCTTCTGAGTCTAAACTAATTAACGCTGGTGTACCCCAAGGCTCAGTATTGTCCCCAACCCTATTTTTGATTTATATCAACGAATTGTTGAAAATCACCAGTAATCCAATAAATAGTTTTGCAGATGATAGTACTCTGCACAAGTCCTTCAAAAGGTAAAATGCACGAACGAATTAATCCTGCCCGGAGAGACGCTGCCATAAACTTGAACAAAGACCTGAATAAAGTCGCCGACTGGGGTGACCAAAACCTTGTCAATTTCAACTCCACCAAAACACAGCTGTTGATTGTTTCCAGATTAAAGACCGAGTTCCCCAAAGATATTTTATTTAGTATGTGTGTATTTTATTTAGTATAGGTGAATGTAAAAGCATTCGTTTATTGGGTGTCACAGTTTCAAATGACCTACTCTGGAACGATCATGTAATGGCGATGGCAAAAAGCGCGTCTAAAAAACTCGGCCTCCTAAATAGATGCAAAAAAATTTTTACTCCATACCAATTGCTCCATGTTTATAAGTCCTATATTCGTCCCTGTATGGAGTACTGCTGTCAAGTTTGGGGTGCTGCCTCTGTTTCCATCTTGGCCCTCTTGGACTCTGTTCAAAAGCGAGCTATACGAATTGTGGGTGATCGAACTTTGACATCAAAACTTGATTCCCTACAACATCGTCGCACTGTTGCTGACCTCGTTGTTTTTTACAAATATCTTCATCAGCAGTGCTCAGATGAAATCAGCGGCATCATGCCTCAAACTTATTCTTACCCCCGTTCCACTCGGCAATCGGCTGCCGCAACCAGTGAAACGGTAAAGATCCCGCGCTGTCATACTGGCAGATCGCAGAGAGACTTCTTTGTCCGAACTGCGTACAAATGGAATAGTTTGCCGGAACACTTAGTCTCAGGTGGCTTCAACCCACAGATGTTTAAAAAAAGCGTTAATCTACACCTTAGAACGCCAGTTGTTGTGGGACCCAGGTCTAGACCTAGGTCTTAAAAGGTATTTATGTGTTGTTGTGACACATATTCTAAACCCTATTACACAACACATTTTATTAAAAAAAAAAAAAAAATTTTATAATGTTCTTAAAATCATTAAATAACACATCTTTGAAGGTTCATTGTCTTTTCCATTTCGCGTCTAGTAGGCTTATAACTAAAGACGGTTTGTACTTTGTCATAAACAAAATCAAATTCAGATTTCAGAATTCTAAAAAAGAAATATCAGTTTTGATTTATTTTTTGAATGGGTATGACGTTACGTAAATTCGATATTACGATATATTTTAACACAACGTAAATTATTTTGCGTAAAATAAATATTTTTTTTTCTTTTTATGTTAAATAAATAGGTGAAGTAATTTTTTTTTAAAATATCTTAAAACCAACTGTTTTTTAGCATACTATTTAAAAAGAATATATGAATATTATATATTTTACTATTATTATTTTTCCAATTGTAATGTATATTGTCCGTAAATAATTCAAAAATAAATTAACGTCACCCTCCCAACAGAGACAAATTAACACTAACCAAATTATTTTATTCAATCAATTGATTCACTTAAAGGGCATTCTAGGATGGTTTATTCTAGTTAAGAAATTAGAAAATAGATGGCTTTTAAAAAATTACTTCCGTCACTAGGTACGAAAGTAATTCGTATAGGTTTTTTTATCACCGGTGACGAAAAAGAAGTTTTCGATGCAATGAACATACATCGAAAGTAGATTTTTTATGTTTTTATATTGCCAGACCATAGACGCACAACAAAATAAATGTTTAATCGTAAATGTCAATAGTAAATTACAATCACATATAATATATTGATCAAAAGTCACACCAAAAATGTTGCTTCAGGTTAAATCTTATCCAAAGCTGTACGGTTACTCAAGAAAGATTCTATTACACCAGCTTGTAAATGGTTTTATTTTGATTTTTTTATTGGTCAATCAAGTGTCGAAATTTAGGGGGACTACATACTTAAAATATTTTTTTTTACAATAACACAAAAACTGCGCACCGCAAAATTCTAAAAAAATTGTTATGTTTCTTAAATTAAGTGCTCCTTCGTATGACATCCCACTCATTTTAGTCATATATGGTTTTTGTTAACTCGCCCCACACCTGAAAGTCGTTTTTTGACAATAACTCAAAAACACTGCATCGCAAAAATCTAAAAAAATGCAATAATTTCTAAATTAGGTGCTCTTTCAAATTATACCCAACTCGCTTGTATCAAAAAAAGTTTTCTTTTATCCTCTCCGCCCTCGTCGTCTAAACACACAGAAATATAATTATTTGAGACTTCGCTATGATTTTCATTCAAAAGTTACTAAATTTCCTAACTCTGTGAACTTTTACAAATTTTTCTGTCAATCAGTGTCGAAACGTAGATGGGGGAACGGTCTGAGCCTTACACTTTTTTGACAATAACTCAAAAACTGTGCACCGAAAAATTCTAAAAAACTGCAATTAGCAATTATCGATTAAAAAACGATGGAGTAAGGACGTATTCTCAATTAATGTGTACTCAAATTAGTATGATTATTAATTCAATTTCTAAAATTAAACATAAATCTATAGTTTTTTTATTAATTAATATAAAAGAACATCTGAGCTACGCTCATCTAGTAATTTACATATCATATTTATAGCACATTTATTGGGGTGAACCCATTGGTTAGTCCCATTTATATTATTTCATTAAGTATGCTTTTGATTATAAAATCAAATCTAGTGGCTTAGTGTTTTTAAGCCTTCTGTCAGCAACGGGCACATCCATTAGCTGGCATTGTCATGTACGCGAACTCGCGTGGTGTGTTTAATTGCATATTTTTTTATTTCATCCTTCACGAACTCTATCTTTAGGTCCCTATGGAGGTCTTCATTTCTGATGTACCACGGGGCATTAACAATGCAACGCAGGACTTTGTTTTGGAACGACTGGATAATTTACGCGTTTGTTTTCTTAGTACAGTCCCATAGCTGGATACCATACGTCCACACTGGTTTCAGTATTTGACGATAGAGAAGCAGTTTATTTTGAATAGGTAGTACTGAGTTTCTTCCAAGTAACCAGTACATCTTTCTAAATTTTAAATACAGTTCTTCTTTTTTCTTTTTAACATGTTCCTTCCATCTCAGTTTAGCATCCAGAGTCATACCTAGATATTTTGAGGTGTTTACACAAGCAACTCGTGTTGAGTTGATTTTCAGTGGTATTTGGCTTACTTTTTGGTTAGTGAAGTTAACATGAGAGGATTTTGTTTCATTCAGCTTAGTTCGCCATCTTTTTGTCCAATTGTGGATTTTATTAGTAGCGTATTGAAGTTTGCTAGTTGCTTTTTCTACGGTTTTTCCGGTGGTCAAAATTGCGGTATCATTTGCAAAGGTTGCAATAGTTGTTTTGCTTAGACTAGGCAAATCTCTGGTATATAGGTAAAGTACCGGTCATAAGACGCTACCCTGCGGAACTCCTGCTTCAATCTTTTTCAATGTGGAATAACTATCATCATATTAAACTTTAAAGTGGCTGTCATCCAGATAAGAGTTCAAAATTTCATAAAACTGTTTGGGCAGTTCTCTGTGCAATTTATACTTTAAGCCATGATGCCAAACTTTATCAAAAGCTTGAGCGACATCAAGAAAAACCACGGAGCACACCCTTTTGGCTTCAATCGTTTCTTCAATAATATTCGTGATCCTGTGCACTTGATGGTAGAGTGGTTTTCTCTGAAACCAAACTGATGCGAAGGTATGAGGTTTCTATTTTCTATCTCTTTTAAGAAAAAGTTTTTCACAAAGCTTCGATATCGTTGGGAGTAATGATATCGGTCTATACGAGTTTTTGTCATTTGGTGATTTATTCGGTTTTAGGATAATAATCACTTCTGCTACTTTCCATTGCATCGGTACATACCTTAATCGGAAAGCTGCATTAATGATATGAAGTATTTTGCGCATACCTTTATCGGGTAGCATTTTAACAACTTCACTGGTGATTAAATCGTAGCCTGGGGCCTTTTTTGGAACCAAACTGGTATGTATTTCTTCTTTAAGTTCATGTAATGTTATATATGAAATTTCTTATAAATCAGTTTTGTTCACTTACGTTATATTTTCGTCTTCTGACAGTCGAGAAAATGGCTTGAAGGTGCCCTCTAGTAATTCTGCAAATAGATCAGCTTTTTCTTGAGCAGTTCTGGTCCTTGTTGCATCATCTTTTTTAATTGGAGGGATCTGCGTTACTAGTCTTTTGAGTCCCTTTGTTGCTTTCCATAGTGAGTACTCATTGCTTTTATCACCAGAAAGACTTGGAAGATATCTGTTAATAGATTCATTTTTTGCTTCTTTAAAGCTGTCTTTACTTGTGTGCACAGATTATTTAAAATAGTTTTGTTCTGGAGATCGAGTTGTTTGCCAAGTTTTACGTGCCTTTCGCTTTGATTTTATCAATTCTATTAATTCCATGGGAAAGCTTGCGGTTAGATTACGATTAGAATGCGGTTCTGGAGTACTTGTCGTTGCTGCAAAATGTGCAGCTTCAATCAGCCTTTCTAGCTCTATTTCTAGCTGTTCTGCGTTTCTGTGATTTGGATCTATTTACTCTTCGATACACTCACAAAAAACATTCCAATTAATTTTAGATTTTTGAGATCATTAAACTCAAGTAAGTAAAGAAGTAATTGGAATTTTTTCAAAGGTATGGTTTGAAGTTTTTCAGAAAAAAACTCCAATTCAGATTTTTCGTGTTTCGGATCGGATTCGAACCTACCCTCGTCAGTGCCCGGCTCGAATCCTTGGGCAGACACGCTTTCCAATTAATGTTTGTACTTGTTAGTTTAGGTAAGTGGACATATACTTGATTATATTTTTACTAACTGTCATTATAACAGTAGAGTGATCTGATGACAACTCCTCGTTATTTTCGATATCTATGAAGTTTTTTGACATATTCCTTGTAATAAAGAAGTCTATTAAATCAGGTACATTACCAAGTACGGCTAGTAGGTCGGTGAACCACCGGAATGAAAATCACACTTTTTTATCTGTCCTGCTTCGTACAGTTCTTTTCTTTTTTTGTGGTGATTCTTGATCCCCAATATGTGTTTTTTGAGTTGAAATCTCCACCAATGATAAATTTACTGCTTAGTTCATTGAAGAGTTTGGAGTAATCATTTTTTTTTTCATATTATGTTTTGGTGGACAGTATATAGCGGCTACAACAAGGTTTTTATTTTTAGTAATAACTGTTATCGACGTGATCTGCATTATTTCTTCTTTGAGGGTGTAGTAGTTATGTAATAATTAACATATAAACTAAGTACGGTATTTGATAATCGCTTGATAAAACTAACATATTTGTGCGAATGTTTATATCGTTTTATACGAATGAATGTAAACATACTGCAAACTGCCAACTTGTCCGAAAATCAAGTCTTAAGGTCAACACCGTCAAATTCATCAAACAGATTCCAAAGATATTACTCCAAAACTATATGAGGTTCAGTTAAATCATTAGTTACCGCCATTAATTGCACAATCTCCATTCTAATAAATTGTTATTCACAAAATAAAAATCAAGGAATAGTTTTATTTATATAATCGACTATTAAACAAAAGCAAAAACAAACGAAAAAACTATTTTAAAATTAATATTTTTTTTGAAGTGAAAACTTCTTTAGCCGCGTTAAGCAATTTTGTATGGAGTAAAATTTATATGTTAGCGTTACCATTTTTAATATACATTTTTTAAGCGCAAAATATTTTTAAATATGAAATATTAAATATTAAACATCATGAAAATTTGGGAGCACTTAATATGAGTTTTATTTAGCCATCGTTTTAAACGGTAGTTTGTTTTGATCAATGTTTCTTTTGTTGAACATAATTTTTATGAAATTAAAAATAACGTAAGACCTGAGACAATTACATTTGTATCAAAATTATATGTATTGGAATTTTATCATCTTTTTCAAATACGTTGTTGGTTTGGTGTTGTATGTAATACATGTTTCTAAAATTAAGTGAAGACTTAATACTTGTAACTTGATATTTGATAACATCGATTATATTGATTTAAAGCTCACAACTACGAGACGGAAATCGCATAAATTCTATACAAAGAAGCATTGATTATGTATCATTAAACATGGATGGCAATCATGATAAATAAAATAATTAAAAATGGTGGCACTTAGCCGATAGTGATTTGCAAACGGCAACAATTCGCATTAATACCAATTAATTTACTTAGCTTTCCGCAGGAAGATTTGTAAAATTTAAAATTGTTGATCTATGGGTGTGACAACCACGCGTACTTTAGTCCCTGCTAGTGGCATATGAGTTGTCTTTAGATATCGTATACCACTGGCGATAGCAGTGCAACCTCATTAGCCAAAGTGATATCTTAGGGGTGCTGGTGGATGAAGTATTTTCAATCAACGATACCATCCCTAGTAGAAATTACAAGGTGTGTCACAACAACACATAAAAACTTTTAAGAACAAGGTCCCACAACAACATGCTCTCTAAGGTGTTGATAGACGCAAATTTTTATATCATATGTTTTGATTATTTTAAATATAAAAATGTATATAATAGTTGCTTGGAATGCTGATAGATGTGAAACCCAGAATAATTTAAATGATTTTAACTTAAACATTCTGAAATTTTAATTTGCAATGCTACAATAATTGGAAGATACAAAAAACACAGCTATTTCACAGTTTTAAGTTTTCACTTCTGTCGGCACTCGGCAGTCCTTAACACTGCCTTCTTTTTTTCATTTTCATATCTATTTTTAAAATTTTTGTTTCATTTTTATATGTTTGCTAAATTTTAACTGAGACCTATTGTGATAGTTAAGTTAATTAAGAATTGAACTTGCATGTTAACCTAATCGACACTTTTGAAACCCAATTTCCTCAGTTAAGTGACAGATATGTTAAATTTACCTTAACTATTCCTATCCCTATTCCCGAACACATAAATGTCATCACAATATTGTAAATTCACACAATATTGTGAATTTCGTATTATGTTACACCAATTTGGTGAAAATTCAACACATAATTGTGAATCTGACAAGAAGAATATAGCTACTGTCAAAATCACTAGTCTAGGAGCACGCCGACATAAACAGCAACTCATAAATACTCTCCTATAATTTTTTGAGTGGCTTAATTACGCCTAGTCTACCACTTTTTTTCTCTATAATAATTTTCATAGTCGCGGCTTTTTCTCTCCAGTAATTTTTCAACTTGTCAATACCGTATTACGCTAAAAATTTATAGATACTCTATTTTAAAAAATTTAATACCAAGAGAAATTCATGAATCGCGAGAGAAAAAATTTGTCCGACAAAAATTTCGGTACGTTAAGGGTGTCTACTGAGTGAAACATGTAATAATAACAATTTCGAAAAATTTATGGATAACCACCTGATTTTTATGAAAAATGCTTCAAAAAGGTATGTAAAATCAAGTCCTTGCATCGTCCGACAAGACAGATTTACCAATTTTCCAGTCCGACAAGCGGACATTGACATTTTCACGGCGACCTAAAATTTATTCATAACAGTTTCCGCTTTCGATTTTTTGCTGTTAAATGAAGCCTACAACGAGGTGAACAAGTTGTCCGACAGTAAAATATTACCATTTTCATAAAAATCGAACAAATTGTTATTTTTCAATTGAAAATCCGCGAAGGTTTACAGTATTTGCGTTTGTGAGCGTAAATACAGCATACTTCCACATAACCAGCTGTTTTTTCACGGGATTACTAAAAAAAGTATGGAGAATCCAATTATTTAATTGTCGGACACGATATATTCTCCGATTTTCCAGTCCGACGCATGGAAATTATAAATTTTATGCAGCTTCAAATTTTTGAATGAAATTCTCTTTTGATCTTTTTTATATGTTTTTAGAATTATCGACGAGTTCATTTGCAAATTATATTCATTGAAAATCAAAGATGTAAATCTATGACAACTCGAACTCTTCGAGAAGGCATTCAGAAATAATAATCATGATGATAAAATAATCAAGAGTAAATTGAAAGGATTAGATGCACTGAAAAAAAAATTGAAGTTCATGACAACCTCATCTCGAAATTTGTCAGTTGATTATTCATGCAAAAAAAATTATTTGCAAACAATTTCACTGTGATTGGGACAACTACACGATAACATATTCCTAACAACAGAATGAGGTTTATTTAAAATATAAAGTGTTATATCCAATATAACAGTAGTTGAATAAAGATAATAACTATTTCTCTAAAAAAAATTTTCTTTGGCCTTATATCATGAATTTTTCATTTTAAAGTTTAAGTATTTGAGATTAATTGAACTATATTTTATTTTCACATAAATATTTCGTGTGATTGTCTCAACTTCATCGATTCATAATTGTAGAGTTGTTGAAGCAATTTCATAGTTTGATTCGCCATATGTGACCGCACGGTGAGGTTGAGACAATTGCATTTCGATTGGAAATAAGACATGTTTTTTTCAGTGTGCTTCTAGTATGCCACCATCAAAAGAGGACTTGCTGCAAACAAATTAAGCGACCCATCTACATATCCAGCGTTTAGTGTAATGCACATATGAGATGCCCCACCAATCTCAAACCTGAAAACTGTGGATGGACGTTGATTAACAATAAGTATCATTATTATTGGTTTGATGGTCCCCAAAGTCCTTCATTTGAAGATATATCTTCAAATTTAACAGGTATGAAAATTATAAATTTCAGTAAGCCCTTTTTGATCAATCTGTTCATTTTTACCCCACAGTTTTCCATAGATTTTCAAATTTTTTCATAATTTTTCAGTTTTTCTGTTCATTTTCGTTCAACAGTTTTTCATAGTTCCTCACAGATTTTCTCAATTTTTTAAAAATTCATTTCTTATCGAGAAAATTACCTCAAAAAATCACCTTTTTAATTTTTAGATTAAAAAATGGGGTAGGAAGGGGTGGTTTTTTCGAAATTTGCTGGCCAGATTCTGAAAGAGCACTCTTGAAAATACCCTCCTATGATTATTAAATATTTCCAAGCATCAGTAACAAAGTTGTCTGTGCTTAAAGTTAACGGACAAAAACGGATAGATTTGGTCGATAAGAGTTAATATGCGTTTCACTATTTAATGTTTCATTTACTATAGCTTTTAAAAATCAATAATTTTTCAGATTTCGATGATGATAACGAGGATGATGAGGCAAACGATAACAGTAGCACAGATGAAGAGAGTTCAACTGATGATGGCTCTGATGAAGACTAAAAAAAAATTTTTTTCACTCTTCTTCATATATATATTTTTTTATTTTTTTAATGAAATTGTTAATAAAAGTTCCTATTATTAGTTTAATACATGTTTTTAACTATTCACATTCCTTACCATTCATTTATTAATGTAATTAATGAAACTAAAATTATTTATGAACTTGGAAAAAAGAAAGTATTGAAATGATGTTGTCGATCGATGTTTTTTTGTCGGGCTATTAATTTGGCACAAAATATTTGTCCGCCACTTGTACTACACGGTAAGTTCTGCTCTATAATATGTTAATTTCTTTCTGTCCAACGTTATGAATAAATTTTAGGTCGCCGTGAAAATGTCAATGTCCGCTTGTCGGACTGGAAAATTGGTAAATCTGTCTTGTTGGGCGATGTAAGAACGTGATTTTACATACCTTTTTGAAGCATTTTTCATAAAAATCAGGTGGTTATCCATAAATTTTTCGAAATTGTTATTATTACATGTTTCGCTCGTAGACACCCTTAACTTACCGAAATTTTTGTCGGACAAGTTTTTTCTCTCGCGATTCATGAATTTCTCTTGGTATTAAATTATTTAAAAATAGAGCATCTATAAATTTTTAGCTTAATACGGTATTGACAAGTTTAAAAATTACTGGAGAGAAAAAGCCGCGACTATTAAAATTATGATAGAGAAAAAAAAGTGGTAGACTAGGCGTAATTAAGCCACACAAAAATTATAGAAGAGTATTTATGAGTTGCTGTTTATATCGGCGGGCTCCCAGACTTATACTGCAAAAATAAGTCTTTAATAATATTAAGTAATCATATTTTTATATATTATATATCATTAAAACATATTTATTTATTAAATATATTTTATTTTATTTTGCATGTTTTAAGATTAAAAAT
The DNA here is from genome assembly GCA_963693315.1 of Diogma glabrata. NCBI lineage: Eukaryota > Metazoa > Arthropoda > Insecta > Diptera > Cylindrotomidae > Diogma > Diogma glabrata. Next base: position 268,569 of record CAVNZG010001139.1, read on the forward strand.
ATTAGTTGTCAAAAAAGTTGTTAACAACGACATCTGATTGTTTTATTTCGAATTTGGTACCAAAAATGTGTTATAATTTGTTATAATTTTGTTGCAAGGGTTTGTGTCATATGGATACACAAATTTGGGTTATAGAATACCTTTTTTGTACAAAGTTGTGAAGCATTTTGGTGAAATTGACAATATTGTTGATTGACAATTATGTGTTCGGGAATAGGGCCCCTGAGAGCAGAAAAATAAAAATTGCATTCAAAATATTTTAATAATTGAGATTTCTCTCAGTTAAATGTAACTGCCGGTTAACTAACTGTAACTTTAACTGAGGATGTTGAAAACTGGCCCTTAGTCTTTTACCCAAAACATATATGTACAAAATATAGACAGACAATTATAGGCATTTAATTTTACATAAACATTATGTGCTGCAGTCTCACTCCATCGTTCTGTACCTGTGCAAACTGTTGAATCAATTTCGATTCGCCATATCTGACCTCGCATATTGTTAGAAATAGAACGTGTTTTTCAGTGTAAAATTAGGCAAGCTTCGATAGTTAAAAGTACTTAAAACTACTTCAAATAATTGAAATAAACAAACTATTGGGCTTCAAAAACTATAAATTGAGAAATGAGAATTTTGCATCGATCAACACCGAAAATGAATTTTGTTGTTGGACATAGGTCTAAAAGGTTTCCATGTGTTGTTGAGACCCATTTTGTAGTTCCCATTACACAACAGATTCTATTAGTAAAAACATAACTATGTTATATAACAAGTTAACCGTTAAGTTATCTCACAAGTAGGGACTGCAAATTTGATTTAAAAGGTTTCTGCAGTCCAAGCTACACGGTTTTAATTTAAATTATGTAGATTTATACGCGACTTCAAAAAGCGTATCACTCACTCGTTCTTAGTCATACATATACGTCATTTACAATCAGTCAAGAATTTTAATCACGTTGATTGCCATTCAAAACTGATTCTAAATTTTAATTTTAAATCTTGCCCTTTTAAGCAAGTTTTTTAAACATTACTATTCAAATTATTTTATGTAAAAACGCTACGTCGACGTCATTTAGAATTAAATGCGTACTGAATCTCGTTTCATCAGGGAACCAAATGCTTTTGAATTTAGAACAGTGAATAAGAACATACCATATCATATTCAATAAGCTGCCTTTTGCAAATAAAACATTAATACATACAGGAAATTCATATAGAAAAATCCATTACTTTCTTTTATTTAGAAAAAATATAAAACAGGCAAATCTCTGATAAATTATTTAAAAGGAAATATTCCGATGAAAAATTTCTAATCTTTCTTTCATATTTCATTTCCAGTTTTTGTATCCTTACAAAATTTATTTCCGAAAAAACCTCATAAATAAATGGAAAATGTACACAAAAATTATTTTCCTGGTTTCTTTCATCATTTCTGTTGTATTATAAATTCCACGTCTCATAGGCATTATATTTGTTCTTTTGTGATATAATTTACTTTGCATTTTCTTGGGAAGTGCTCAAAGCTACATTATTGTAAGAGTTCTGAAATAAACATTTTACGTTTATTTATAAGAATGGTTTTTGAAGTAAATAATTTTTATAGGATTGGTGTAAAATTCATAGATTTTTTTTCCCAATTACATTTGGTTTGGTTCAAAACTAGGAATCATGTGCTAAAAATAGAATGAAAGCTGAATTATCTGCTAAATAAAACTAGCAAAATGAATTTTGAAAACAAACACTATACTATACAAATCAATGGTTCTACCAGTAATAACCTATGGAGCGCCCTTGTGGTCTTCTCTTCCCAAAACACACCTAAATAAACTTCAAATCATACAAAACAAATTTCTTAAGCTTGTTAGGAATTTAGCAAAACAATATCATACATATCAACTACATAAAGACATTAATTTCAGTTTTATAAATGAAATTATTGCCGAATTAAAAATAGATACATAACGCAATTATACGTATCTGTATCGTGGATACAATATCGTGGATAACAGCATCATCCAATCATTAAATTTTGTAAATAGCTCGGCGGGTTGAACAAAATACGCATTAGCAAAAGTAGATTAAGTAGTTTGAGTAGGTTAAATAGATTGGTTCTTAGTTTTAATTAGTATAAGGGTATGCTTACAACTCAAATTGTACTATTGTACAATTGTACAATTGTACTCAAATTGTACTATGAAAATTACAAGGAAAAACAACTTCAGAACTCTCGATAGAAGTTAAACTTTAAAGTAAACTCTCCGGTTTCAATAAGTAGTAAGTTGTTATAAACAAAATAATATATTGCTACGGCAATAATTATTACTATTGTAATAAACTTCGTCCAGAATGGGTTAATTTTATTTACTCATTCATTAATTAAAAGTTAACTCCTTTTTCAATCTTTTACTTGTATTGCAAATTGTATTGCATAAATTAATGTAAATTAAATTTGTTATACAAATGTTTACATTAATTAAAAGGAGTTACCTAATACATTTTGCATAAATTTGAGTTCGCTAATACAAATGCAAGTATGATTGAAAACAGGTGTGGCCTATTTCAGATGTACGGACTACGTAGTATTGATTTCTAGTGGATTGTAGAAGTTTCGATTTATTTATTTTTCGATATAAATAAGCAAACAAAAATATCAGAGAGTCAGTTTTACTTTTGCAATTGAAAGTGTTTTACAAATATTCGCAAGTTTAAGGAATAATCGGTGGTATCTGAGCCTGGGTACTAATAGAGAAAGAATCTGAACTTAGTGGAATAGTAAATACAGATTTTACCATTCCGAATATTATTGATTCAAATTGTGGAAAAGCGGTGAAGTTTAGTGTACATAAATTGGAGACCCTGGAATTTATTGTAAGGAAAAACGGAAGCTGCTGTAATTTGATGACAAATAAAGTTTGAGATTCTGTTAACTAAAGATCTGTCTTTTACTGTCGTGTTTGTTCAATAATCTAAAAGAACCAACGAAGAGTCGTTACAGTGGTGTCAGAAGTGGGATTATTGAAACAATGGTCAAAACAGTAAATATTAGTGATCTCAGCCAGACCCAGCTAAAGGACGAGTTGAGGAAAAGGAATGCTCCAATCCACGGAACGAAAGCAGAACTTGCATTCCGGCTGCGTAAAATTTTAGAAGAAGCAGGTGAAAGCACAGAGGTCATATAAATAGAGCTGGAGGATGCTCCGGTTCAGAATGCCCCCGCAATTGATCCGATGATGGCGTTGATGAAAGAAATGATGGCACAGCAACAACAACAAAAAGTAGAACAACAACAATTTGCTGATATGATTGCCAAACAAGGAAACAACCAACAACAACAACTTGCTGATCTGATGGCCCGACAAGAGAAGCAGGCAGCAGAACAAAAAGTAGAGCAACAACAACAACTTGCTGATATGATGGCTCGACAAGAGAAACAGGCAGCAGAACAAAAAGTAGAGCAGCGACAACAATTTGCTGATATGATGGCAAAGCAAGAAAGTCTACGTGAAGTAATCGAGTCACGTATATCCAGTGCAGAGGGTAAAATCAACAACATGGAAAGGGAGCTGCGGAAAGTTACCGAAGAACATGAAGAGAAATTACGCAATCTTTCGAGTGAATTCCGTCAAGAAATAGCACAATTGAAGTCAGGTAACATGAGCAATCCATCAATTACTTCAGCCCCAGCTAGAGTGAAAACACCCGCATTTGATGGATCTACATCGTATCAGATATTTAAGATGCAATTTGAGATAGCAACAACTGGGGTTGATCACCAGCAAAAAGCAAACGCGCTTATATTGGCATTGAAGGGACCTGCTGCTGAAATTTTGCAGACACTATCAGCGACAGAACGTGATTACAGCAAGATTATGGAGGCCTTAGAAGTAAGATACGGGGAAAGTCATATGCAAGCTCTCCATCGCATGCAGCTGAAGACACGAAAACAAGGAGTCAGCGAAACCTTGCAAGAATTAGAGGATGACATTGTGAGACTAGTTAATCTATCATATCCGAATTATAACGCTGAACACCGAGACGAACTGGCAGCTGATACATTCATCAATGCTCTTCGAGATGTGCAAATGAGAAACCAGCTTTATCTAAGTGGAAAGAAATTACCTGCGGAAGTCTTAGCATTGGCCCTGCAAATGGAAGCCGGAAAAAGAGCGTATGGCTCAGATAGAGTACGTCAGATGGAAGTTGCTGAGGAACCACTGAAAGCAGCGCTTGATGAAGTGATCATGCGTGTCAAAAGTTTGGAAGATAAACCTGAACGAAATCAACGAAGAAGATCTAGCAGAGTAAGATGCTGGAGTTGTGGGCAGTTAGGGCACATCAGACAAGAATGCAAAACACGAGTAGCAGCAAAAGAAGGAGTAGTTCCAGGCCGGTTGATGAACCTTTCAAACAAGCAAGTGGATGTCAAAAAGGAAGGAGATTGCCGCGTTGAACACCGGAAGAGAAGGATACGTTGTAACGCTGAAGATCTTTCAAGAAGACCCTGTGTTGAGGAGCGCAAGTCATATAGCAGGACTGAGAAAATGGAGGCAAATGTCAAAAAGGAAGGAGATTGCCGAGTTGAACACCGCAAGGGGAGGATCCATGGTAACGCCGATGCCCTGTCCAGAAGACCCTGTACAGAGGATTGCAAGTCATGTAGCAGAACTGAGGGAAATGAGGCAATGAAAGTGAACCAAATCAAGTTCCAAACTCCTGAAGATTGGTGTACCGAGGCAATTAAAAGAGAGCAGCTAGAAGATCCAGCTATGGCTCCAATATTGAATTGGAAAACTGAGGGAAGGCGACCGGAGTGGAAAGAGGTCGCACCTTTAAGTACGGAGGTGAAGTGCTACTGGGCGCAATGGGACTCACTATTTATGGACAACGGGATACTAAAAAGAAAATGGGAGTCCGCTGATGGAAAGAAAGTGTTAGAACAACTGGTGTTGCCTTCAAGTCGAGTGGAAGAGGTACTGGGAAAGCTGCATGGAAGTATTTCTGGAGGACACCTGGGAGTCAATAAAACCCTGGCTAAAGTAAGGGAGAGGTTTTATTGGGTAAGGTATCGAACAGACGTGGAGCAATGGTGTCGGCGATGCTTGTGCAGCGAGCAAAGGACCAAAAACTAGAACTCGAGGAGAGATGCAACAGTACAATGTGGGTGCCCCAATGGAGAGAATTGCTATAGACATCGCGGGGCCATTTCCGGAAACGACAAAAGGTAACAAATATATCATGGTGGTCATTGATTACTTTACAAAATGGCCGGAAGCCTATGCAATACCGAACCAGGAAGCAGTTACGGTCGCGGAAACATTAGTCAATGAATGGGTTTGCAGATATGGAACACCGCTCGAGTTGCATACCGACCAGGGAAGGAATTTCGAATCTCAACTGATGGAAGAGCTGTGCAGAACACTCGGCATTAGAAAAACACGAACTACACCTATGAACCCACAATCGGATGGCATGGTAGAACGATTCAACCGAACCATGGAAGAACATTTGTCAAAGGTAGTAGAAGCCGACCAAAGAAATTGGGACAAGGATCTTCCGTTATTCTTGATGGCCTATCGTAGTACAGTGCACGATACGACAAGTGAAACGCCAGCGAATATCATGTTCGGAAGAGAACTACATCTTCCTAGTGACATCGAGTTTGGCATCCCTGGAGGTCTGGTATCCACGAAAACAGATTATGTGGGACAACTAAGGGAGAAGATGAATAAAATCCATCAGCAGGTTCGAGACCACATTAAGATTGCCAGTGACAAAATGAAAACCAGGTACGACATAAATGCAAATAGTGGCGGTTTTCAAGAAGGAGAATTGGTATGGCTATACAACCCCAGAAGAACTAAGGGAAGATCACCCAAGCTGCAGCCAGATTGGGAAGGCCCCTATAAAATAATCAAACGAATTAATGATGTTATCTACCGCATACAAAAGGGACCCCGTACCAAGATGAAAGTGATACATCTGCAAAGGTTGGCACCGTACCAAGGTAACAGCACCAATGCGATCTCTGATATTGTTCGGGACGAACAAAACTAAATGGAGGGCAATGTAATAAACTTCGTCCAGAATGGGTTAATTTTATTTACTCATTCATTAATTAAAAGTTAACTCCTTTTTCAATCTTTTACTTGTATTGCAAATTGTATTGCATAAATTAATGTAAATTAAATTTGTTATACAAATGTTTACATTAATTAAAAGGAGTTACCTAATACATTTTGCATAAATTTGAGTTCGCTAATACAAATGCAAGTATGAATGAAAACAGGTGTGGCCTATTTCAGATGTACGGACTACGTAGTATTGATTTCTAGTGGATTGTAGAAGTTTCGATTTATTTATTTTTCGATATAAATAAGCAAACAAAAATATCAGAGAGTCAGTTTTACTTTTGCAATTGAAAGTGTTTTACAAATATTCGCAAGTTTAAGGAATAATCGGTGGTATCTGAGCCTGGGTACTAATAGAGAAAGAATCTGAACTTAGTGGAATAGTAAATACAGATTTTACCATTCCGAATATTATTGATTCAAATTGTGGAAAAGCGGTGAAGTTTAGTGTACATAAATTGGAGACCCTGGAATTTATTGTAAGGAAAAACGGAAGCTGCTGTAATTTGATGACAAATAAAGTTTGAGATTCTGTTAACTAAAGATCTGTCTTTTACTGTCGTGTTTGTTCAATAATCTAAAAGAACCAACGAAGAGTCGTTACACTATTATCGGATGTATGTGAACAAAATTTAACAACAATATATGTATAGTAAACTTCAACATTTATGTTTTGAATCCATTGTATTAACCTCTATTAATAATATATTTGCTATATAACAAAATTGTAAAGAAATACAAAAAAATTAATTTCAACATCAGGAAAACACCCTGTACCCTATTTCACCAAACTTACAAATTTGTAATTTCATGCAAATTTTCACAAATTTTGTAAAAATTTGTATGAAATTACAAATTTGTAAGTTTGGTGAAATAGGGTACTGGTCTATACAACATTACAGAAGGAAATTCACCATAATCATCAATAATAGAATGATAATGAAACAAAACAATATTTGTTGCGAAACTTTTTATAAATTACAATACAACAATACATATTGTTTAATAGCGATATTGGCGTTATGAACCTTAATAGCGTTATGAACCTTAATGTATATTACTATATACATTAAGGTTCATAACCTTGAGATTCAATCGTATTTTAAAATCGTAGAATCATTACTATGTATTGATTTTAGACATGGACTCTAGTTTTGGGAAAATTTTCCATTAAAATTTACCCAAGGTTTGTAAGTTTAGTCATTCGAGAGATATTAGTTTTCCAGATATAAAATGTCCACATTGACTAAAATTTTAAATTAACCCAAAATAGACCGTAACCGGATAAATTGAATAAACAAAAAAAAAATTAAAAAAAATTTAAAAAACACACTTATTGAAAACGAAAGTTCCACAAATACCGCTTATGTACATATATCGTTTGTTGTTTGTGTTTATGCAATTTCACGAATACGGCATTTTTTATAAGAATTTATTGATTTTGAAAAAAAATTCAATTTTAGGTAAGTGATTTAATAGCTGGTTTTACTTAAGATGTATTTACTGTGATATTAAAGTGGTAAGCTTATTTTAAGGAAAAATAAAATTCAAAAAACTGACTCAAAAAATTACATCGCTAAAAACTATAAAAAAAAAAAAATAAAAATAACACACTTTTATTGAAAACGAACTAAAAACAAAAAAATTAATTTTGCATTGACACCAGACGATGTTCCAAAGACACAAAGGTTATGTTCAAATGTTAAATCTTTTAGTAATAACTATGTTTGCTTTCAAACTGTAATAAAGAACTAAATATTTAAATATCTTTTTAAAGAATTTAACACAGATGGCAAAATTAGATGTACAGATTAGAATACTATTTAACTAGAAGTTTTGTTAGATAAATAATTTTTCGTTACAGTTTTTTACAAAAAATAAAAGTGGGTGGCGCAGTCTGAGTATTGAACGTATTACATCACATTTTGTATAAGTAGTTTATAATACTTTAAAATAGTTGAATTAAGTTTTAGTATTTATACTTATTACTTAATTAAAATTTAGAATTAGCGCATTTTTTACATATTTATGGTTTTTCTATATTGACTACGCCACCCACTTTTATTTTTTGTAAAAAACTGTAAAGGAAAATTATTTATCTAACAAAACTTCTAGTTAAATAGTATTCTAGTCTGTACATCTAATTTTGCCATCTGTGTTAAATTGTTTAAAAAGATATTTAAATATTTATTTCTTTATTACAGTTTGAAAGCAAACATAGTTATTACTAAAAGATTTAACATTTGAACATAACCTTTGTGTCTTTGGAACATCGTCTGGTGTCAATGCAAAATTTATTTTTTAGTTTTTAGTTCGTTTTCAATAAAAGTGTGTTTATTTTATTTTTTTTATTTTTATATAGTTTTTAGCGATATACATTTTTTGAGTCAGTTTTTTGAATTTTATTTTCCCTTAAAATAAGCTTACCACTTTATTATCAATCACTTACCTAAAATTGAATTTTTTTTCAAATTCAATAAATTCTTATAAAAAATGCCGTATTCGTTAAATTGCATAAACACAAACAACAAACGATATATGTACATAAGCGGTATTTGTGGAACTTGTTAATGCAATAATTGATTGCACTATTACAATTGGATTTCTGTATATACAGTACAAAACTTTAGTACGTTACTCATTGTTTACTCATTTACTCATTGTTTACGTTTTTTACTCATTAGCTACGTTCTTTACTCATTGTTTTTGAGCTCTATTATTACATATGAGATGGCGTTTTTGTTTTCAGAAATTTTATATTAGCTGTTATTAAACGATTTAAGTTTGTTTTTAAAAAATTTATTATTACATATATATCAAGCATAATATAAAACATGTTATTATTTAGGTCACAAAACTAAATAAAATTGTTGAGTTTTCAAACAAATAGTTGTATGGAAAATGTTTACAATTTCCGTGTACTTTTATACTTGAAAACTATACTTAAGACTAATTATGTTTAATATTTAGTCAATAATACTAATTTATAAACAAATTAAAGTTGTATAATTGTAACCTTTGTAATTTTTTTTATTTATCTCTTTTCTGTACCGGGTTTCCAATGTAAACCGGAACATAAAATTCTTTTATACAAATATCAAAACCGTCACTATATTCTAGCCTGATTGTATGCAAAATACAATACATATGCAAAATACAATGAACCTTCCATATGCTGAACCTCTAAATTTGTTTGATATCATATATTGTTTATGGTTTTTCTGTGCCAAAAAACAATCTGGCTTAGGATATAGAGGGTTTTGACATATACAATAAAATTTTTCTTTCGACTTGCTGCAGCGCGCTCTATTAACTGATATAAATAACTATTATTATGGAAACGAATCATGAATGAAATTTAAGCTTAATAAAAACTACAAGAAAATGTTAAATGTTGATTTTTTTATATCCATTATTTTTAACATAAGGTCGTTTTCCATATAAAAATGACACAAATGAGTGTGATATCCATGAGTATAATGATAAAAACAGTATTATCAAAATCGCTCAAAATGGGTTAACCAGATTATGATAATTTCAGTGCCATTGTTAAAGCTTTTATAGAATGGAGAAAAATTTCTTTTTTTTTAGTTTTATAAAGTTTTTTGCTTTAAAACTTTTAGAAATACGCACAGAGTGTTTCAACAAACTTGTCTTTTAAATTTGGGATCATAATAGGAAACTTCCCATTGAAAAATGGATCACAAAAGTTCACCCAACACAGCTGTCAAAAGCCAAGTTAAATAAAAGTGTGTACAAAACATTTTTTGGTTTGTTCAAAACTAAACAAGATAATATAATTTTTTAAAAATAAAGAATGAAAAAGCATCTTATTCTTGTTTACTGAGTTTTATTAGTTTTAATTTTTACTATTATACTATTATTTTTACTTTTAGTTTTACTTCATTCATTATTTAAAAAAAAAAAAATTAAAATACTCGGAGACGAACAATATTATGCTCAAAATACATGTGCAGAATTCTGCATGCAGCGAAATTAGAACATGTGTTGTTATATGAGAGCAATTACATGTAAATTCTGCAAGATATCTCTAATTCTAATTTCGCTGCGCAGCGGCAGTGCTACCACAATAAAAAAAACAAAAAAATGATTTTGACATTTTGTTTGAAAATGAATTATTACTCAAATAAAAATAGATGACATTTTTTTCAAAATGAAATTTTTTTTTGGTAATGATTATTTAAGTAAAGTATAAACCTTTATAAAGATATTCAAATATTCTAAATAATCCAAATTATAAAATAATTAAAACTAATATTGTTAATAAATAGATTTTTGGGAAAAGATTATCGGAAAAAGTGGTATATCTGAACTTAAATTTTAATTTAGACAATGATTCTTAATTATTTTCTTCTATCTTATAATTAAAAAGACAGTTTTTCTTTAAATTGCGACAACTTTTACTTATAACTATTCCATAATACGTAAGAACACGAACTGTCATTGTTACGAAAATTCTGCACATCAAATATATAAAAATTCTGCACAACTATTTAGATGCAGATATGCACGCAGAATTTCTGCACATGTATTAAATCACATTAAAAATAGAACTTATACGCAATACTTCTTCTTCTTCTTCTTCTTCTTATAATAGTAATGTTGCTATATTTATTGGAACAGGAAACGTAAAATGTAACATTAGAAAACATATGTTCGTACTTCGTACAAATAATTCGTTTCCATTTTCTTGGCTATTTTACGTATATTCTTAAAAAACATCAAAAATGTACATTGTAAATAAAAAGATCCCACCAGTAAAAATTTCAACTTTACTTTGTTTTCACTTTTCCTTACATCACATAAACTTAATATTTTTATAACAAAAACGAGGCGGTAGAGCCTTGGTTCTCAAACTTTTTGAAGTCGGGGAACACTAAACTCTGATATATTTTTAGGCGGAACATCTACAATACAGCATACACTTTACAACAGGGGGCGAGGGTGGCTAACATTTTTGAAACCAAAAGTGCAATAAAAAACAGAATAATGTTTGTCAAAACACTTCATTATTTACTACGTTTCCATGCTTAGTTCAAAACGATTTGAAAACCAAATTCGAATTGAATTCACCATGAAAACATCAACAATTGCAGTTTGGAATACTATTTATTTTTAAATACGATCTTGATTTCGTATCGTATCGGTATCCAAATATTCGAAAATACATGAAAACGGAAAACTGGATCGTGTCATGCGCAGCAAAATGTTTGTTTGTTTTTAATTACAAAACAACTAATTTCACATTGATTTATAAAATGTTTATTTCATTAACTTTATTTAAAAGAAAAATACAATATCAAGCATAAAAAAATAAAATATTGAACACAATTAATGAAACACAATTAAACGCTTTTTGACCTTTTGACAGTTTTTCAACACAATTTTAAAAACGTTTTCAACCTGTTTTCAATCCAATCATGAAAACACTTTACAGTTTGAAAACGGGATGGGGATTCAATTCTGTTTCGATCTGCATGAAAACGTAGTAATTATAAAGCAAAAAGGAAACGAAATCGTGTCGCAGCGTGCGATTGGCCCCCTGCTTCCAAGTGCTACTTTTAGAAAATAATATGTATATAAATAAAATATGTACCGATATCGATTGATACAAATATATTTATTGAAAGCACAATTAAAATTACAATACTTTTAAAAAAATATCAAACTTAATGTGATCCATGAGCTTGACGATCTTTACAGATCTCAGCGATATCGGGGCGAATAAATGATAACGCTACACGCATTTCTCCTTCTAAATTCCCTAGTCTCTCACGTTTGTTTGTCTTTATATTGATCATAGTTGAAAATCCTGCTTCGCAAAGTTATGTCGTGGAAAATAATAATAATATGTTCAAGGATTTTTTGCTTATACTCGGGTATTCATCTTTAACAGAGATCCAAAAATTTTCAGGAGTGTTTTCATGGAACTGTAATTTTAATCCACGATCTGAAGAAAGCGACGTCAATTCTTCTTCTTCATTTAAAGTAAAACTAGAAAATTCGGAAGAAGTAAACGGGTTTCTTAGCCAATCATTTGTTCATATTGTGTGAAACAAAAACTTCATACATTTTTTATTTATTTATGTGTAAAAGAAGAATTTTAATAACCGCAATAATATTTTATGTTTACAAGAAGTAATTTTAACCCGAAAGATATTTTTATTCATACAAAGCCGAGAAACGTGTAATTTTTACGTACGTGTAAATTTTACATTGAATTGATTTTTATTTTCAAACAATTTTTAATTGAATTGATTGTACATTTGATTTTTTTGCGGAACAGTGGAAAGTGCATCGCGGAACACCAGTGTTCCGCGGAACACGCTTTGAGAACCACTGCGGTAGAGATCCATACTGTGGTTATTAATACGTCAGTTCATAACATATATAGAATCAAAAATAACAGAATCAAAAATATTTAATTTACTTTTCACTTGATATTTTTATAATTTATAAAATTAAAATAACATATCTTAATTGAAAATCCAATAGTTATTTAAGTATTAAGGGCAGTAAGAGTGTTTTATCGATTGAGGATATTTATATATGTTTTGAGATCGATATATCCGAAATCAGTAATAATCTTAATGCCCAATATGCTTATTATATTTTTTGCACGATCGATAAAAATTCAATTAAAATTATTTGAATAACTAAATTTATTTTTAAATTTTAATGTTTTAAAGAAAATTTTTTTTAAAATTTGATTTCAAAACAGCAAGCTTTGCTTTTTAAAAAAATTCTATTGGTTTTTACGTTGCAAAATTTATTTTTTCTATGATAGCATTTGAAAAGCTTATTTTCATCACGCTTAATACTCTGTGAAAATGGGTTCTTTTTCCACTACAGTGTAAAAAGAAGACAAATTGTAGTTGTAGTTGGTTTCTCATATAATTTTACAAAGGTTTTTAAACAATGCAACCATGAAAAAATAGAATATGAATTTTTAATCTGATGTTGTCGATTTCTAGTTTAATAATTTATAGTAAATATCGATTATATTCATAGAAATAGTATTCATAGAAAAAATTGCATTTCCTACGCGAGATAAAAATGTTTTTCATTCGTAAACAGGTCGCGTAACAAATGTTTTTACAAAAAACAATGTTTTCATCTCTTGTAGGAAAATATAATATTTTACGAATATTTTTTCAAAATAAATTGCTTTTAAATCTTGTAATTGCAATCAATATTTATAAAAGAATATTATTTAAAGTTAAAGCATAGTAAACCGCGACTTACATAATTATATACAAAATAAAAAATTTAAAAAAACACGCTTTTATTGAAAACGAACTAAAAACTAAATAATAAATTTTGCATTGACACAACACGATGTTCCAAAGAAACAAAGGTTATGTTCAAACGTTAAATCTTTTATTAATAACTATGTTTGCTTTCAAACTGTAATAAGGAAATAAATATTTAAACATCTTTTTAAACAATTTAACACAGCTGGCAAAATACTATTTAACTAAGAGTTTTGTTAGATAAATAATTTTCCGTTACAGTTTTTTACAAAAAATAAAAGTTGGTTGCGCAGTCAGCGTATTGAACGAATAACATCACATTTTGTATTATAACTAATTTATAATACCTTAAAATAGTTTTTATTCGCCTACATATTGCCTACATTCGCCTCGGCTAGCGCCTCGATTTGCAAACTCCACATCCGTCCAAAATCTTTAGCTTTACGTCCTAGCATCATAATGTACTATTAATTAAGTTTTAGTATTTATAATTATTACTTGATTAAGTTTTATAATTAGCACATTTTCTACATATTTAATGCCTTTCTATAGTCAATACTACGGGCATGTTTTTATCTCTCTCTCAACTATGTTGAAGAAAATTGTTTTATGAACCGTTTTTGACCCTAGCGAGTGGGGCGTCATTTAAAAGAGCACCTAATTTTGAAATCATTGCAAATTTTTTTAGAATTTTGCGGTGCACAGTTTTTGAGTTATTGTCAAAAAAGTGCAAAATTCAGACACCACCCCTTACGACACTAATTGACACAAAAATTTGTAAAAATTCACAGAGTTAGGAAATTCGGTGAATTTTGTATGAAAATTATAACGAAGTCTACAATAATTATATTTCTGTGTGTTTAGGGGACGGGGGTAGAGAGGGTAAAAAAAACCTTTCTTTGCCCCAAGCGAGTGGGGTTTCATTTGAAAGAACATCTAGTTTAGAAATTATTGCAATTTTTTGAAAATTATAGCGAAGTCTCAAATAATTATATTTCTGTGTGTTTAGGGGACGGGGATAGAAATGGTAAAAAAACCTTTTTTGACCCAAGCGAGTGGTGTACCATTTGAAAGAACATCTAATTTAGAAATCATTGCATTTTTTTAGAATTTTGCGGTGCACACTTTTTGAGTTATTGTCAAAAAGTGCAACATTCAGACCGTTTGTCCTCCACCCCCTCCCCCCCCCGGTTTCGACACCGATTGACAGAAAAAATTGAAAAAATTCACAGAGTTAAGAAATTTGGTAAACTTTGTATGAAAGTCATAGAGAAGTCTCAAACAATTATATTTCTGTGTGTTTAGGGGACGAAGGTAGAGAGGGTAAAAAAAACATTTTTGATCCATTAAGGGTGTCATATGAAGGAGCACTTAATATAAGAAATATTACAATTTTGTTTAGAATTTTGGAATGCACAATTTTTGTGTTAGTGTTAAAATAATATCTGTAGTATGTAGCCTCTCCACCCCCCTAACTTTTGACACTTGATTGACCGAAAAATTAATCAAATTTAAACCATTTACGAGCTGGTGTAATTGAATCTTTCTTGAGTTACCATAAACAGCTATGGATACGATTTAACCTAAAGTAACATTTTTTGAGTTATTTTTGATCAATTTTGATCAAAACTATTGATATTTACGATCAAACCTTTATTTTGTTATGCGTCTATGATCTGGCAATATAAAAATTACAACACAACTTTTTGTCAATTATTTTTGATATTGTGTTTTTTTTCATTCACGGAACTCTTGGCGAGCCAATTTTATTCGCACTTGTCTGACGTTTTTTATTGATCATTTTTTTTATATTACTGATGAGAACTCCTAATTGGCAAATTGATTTCTCAATAATATAGAACTTGATACACTGATTAGCAACAAATGGATTCACTGTTTCACTCTGATTTTTTACACAACTGCGATGCATATTTCCTATCGAAGGAGAACTGCATCATTCCGTCTTTAGGAAACTCAAGCAGAGAATTCGCCCTTGAAAGGCTTTCTTGGTATTTAGGGTAGATAGTCTTGATATTTAGTTCGATACTCGATGAGTATAGAGTTACTAGAAAAACCGTGTTTCAGATAATTGTGGTTTTCGGTTTTGGGTCGGTTTCTCTATTTTAGTTTAAAACTTACTAACTGAAATACCTAAAGTATATTACATTCTCGAGCCAAAAGTGAAAATCCTACCCACACTTTTTTGACATTTCTCGACATTATAGGTCATAATGGATCTAAAAAAGGGAAAAAAATGTATGTCCGTCTGCCGGACACGACTGGCAAAAACTATAAAACCGCTGGGGCGGTAAAAAAATCTATGTTTCTACCAACTGGTTAACTTAATTCGATAACTGTACTGTACCGGAGTGTAAAAAAAAATCATTAAGTGACAAAACAAGAAATTTAGCTCATTTTTTGTGATAATGAATAGTAATATTGAATGTGAAGAAATCTTGATAGTCGGATAGATCTGTTTGTGAGACCAAAAACTTGATTATTGTGTTATAAGTGTGTCAAAAAAGTATCGGTAAGTGTGTCAAAAGATTGATTTTCCTTTTAGTCCAGTCATTTTAGCGATTTACATTGGAATGAGAGATAATAAGCTGAATTTTCGTACATACCTTCGTTATGGCGTTCTAAAAGTTGTCTCAAAAGTTGTCAGCGTCGTAAGTCATTCAAGGTCAAAGGTAAAAAATAACAGTTTTTCGCGATTATTATTATTCCGATTATTTCACTCCAATGATTTGAATATCTATTATAAAAATTGTAGAGCATAAAATTTGTGACAAATTTTATTTGAAATATTTTTTCATGCGTTCATCCGTTTCTGCGATAGAAGGTGGTGAAGCATTTTTCTTTTTTTCTTGATTCTGCTACTGAATAAGCCGTTTGGCCACAAAATAAACACAGTTTATTTTAAATCAAACACTTGATCTTCTTCTAAGCGTCGTTTCGATGCAGCTATGGAATTTTTACTGATGTACACTTTTCGACAATCAACATGCACATGCACACAGGTGTGCGGTGATCTATTTAATGATCTATTGATGGTGATCTATTTAATATTACAAAGGTTATATAATCTCATAAAATTTTAATGAAACCAGCCATTTTAGAAAATATTTAGCTACTTTTTCAGTCTCCATTTTTTATTCTGTGATTATTATTCTTATCGTTAAGTAAATTTTGTTTCGCTTCGTTTTTATTATTCGTGATACATGCTGCTAATATTTATATGCACTTATGTGCTAAGGCGTTTTCCGACAAGTGCACGGTAAGATGCACATCGTGTGCATAACAAATATTATGTACAATTTTGTGCACGGAGATTTGGTAACATGCACTTTAATGCATTTTCGATGAACATTTTTCATCGTTTTGAACTTTTTGATGAACTTTTTTCATTTTTTCATTATGTGAAGGAACTAATTAATGCCTAGTTCAAACAAATTTAAACCATGTATCGAATCAATCTAATTATTGCAAACTTGTTTCCAAAAGCTTACAAAGCACATTTTAAAATTTATTTCAGAACAAACGCATATTAAAAGTTCTGTAATAAGCAAAAACTGTGATTTAGAATTGTAAAAATGAAACAAACAAAATATTAATAAGTTATCAATAATTAATCCAACATTTAATGAAATCGTGCATTTTCCATCTGATTTTAAAAACACTTTCATTATTAATGCTTAAATAACAGAAACTGATAACTAGCAATCATAAATAGATAGCAAAATGAAAAAACTTTTATGATGGTGTAAAATTGTGTAAACGTTGTGTAATTGTGTATAAATTTTCGAACAACATTTGCGTACAAAATTTGAAATAATACAAAAAGATGAGAATATAACTCATTTAATATTTACATTATTATTATTATTACCAAAGGAGATGTTAATTTCAATATATAATATCATTATATAATTATTGAAGGCAGTTTTACACATTTGCGTTTTAATTGAATAGTTTTCTACTAAGCTTACATGATCAATTAGTTATGTTTAGTAAAGCTTTCAAAAGTCGATTGGGTTTTTTGTAAATTACAATAAAAACAGATAGAGTGTGAATCTGCTTTTTGGTTATACTAATATACTTATAAAATAATATTCAATTGATAACAAAACTTAAAAACTGGTACGGGTGTTTTTTACATAAACAAATAAAACAATAATAAAAATCAATTTTAATAAATATAAAACACAAACACCATTTTTTCATCATAATAAATTAACTAATTTTCCATTAAACAGGTACTACTTCTTTCATTGATCTATTCATAAATAAAATGATTTCCATTTTCTACGAATTCTTATCACGTCGTTGAAGATGTTTTTTTAAAATTCGTTTCTGTTTCTTTTTCAAAGATATTATAATTCAAAATCTAAAATCTTAAGAGTAAAATAAATAAGAAAACAAGAGCAAAAATTATGTTTATTTTAATGACTTGGGAAACAAATCGAAAGGAGGAACAAATACAAATAAAATAAGTAAGGAAGAATAAACATAACAATAAAAATTATTTGATTTTCCTTTTACAATGGAAAATAGAATAGAATTTAATTTAATATAAAAACTTTTGAATTTTTTCGAAAATTAGGAAGAAAAAAATGTAACATGGGTAAAGGTGGAAACATTTTTAATGAATATAGAAATTTTAATTACTTTATGTAACTGGAGAAATTTTTAAACAATTCTGACAGATAGATAGAAAAAAAATGTTCTTAAATAGTTGTTTAGTGTTAACTTATCCTCTCTTGCAAGGACAGAAATGAAAACTTAAACACTTCGGGCATTAACCAAGAATTTTCTAAGTAACAACTGTCGATAGCTAATTATTCTTGAGAAAATTTTCTTAGCACATTAACCGCTCAAACTACCTCAACAGTTTGACCAACAATAAAAATTAATTTCAAATAATAAAACCGAACCCTTTTCTGTTTTAACTATTAAATATCACAAGAAAAAATTTCCATTTGTCTTTATTCGTTCATTCATGAAGTACAAATCCTTAGAAATGACCCAAACTAACATCTGCTGCCAACGGCAATACAACATATACATTCAGATAAAGTTTATGTAGTGAGAAAAGTTACAGTAATAAAAAAATTGGTGAAACAAAAACGAAAAAAACATCATCAAGTTTAGTTACGAAAAACAGATTTCAGTAATTTTTTTTTTAATTAAAAAATTCCGGTAGTCAAGTTTGTTTTCTTATTTTTTATGTTTCTCTTACAATGGAAATTTTCTTAACTGTAATAACGACAATCATTTGTGTCTATATTTTCTCTCCGACTTTTCTTTAAAGATATTATATTAACTAAAAGGAATCGAACCGGATGTAATGATTTTAATGAAAAATTGTTGAAAATTTCATTAAAAACCCCAATTTTTTCCTATTTGAATAATCAAAATGTGAATTTAAGAAAACTACAACGCAAATAACGGTTACTACAGTCTACAATGGTTCATAAAGTTTGTTTTTTCAAATGGAATATAGAATGAATATTTTATTCTTGTATCTTTAAGTCAGAGAAATTTGTATTTTATCTAACATCCTTTTTCTATTAGGTAGATTTCATATAAAAATCTACCTTTAGCAATGGGCGTCATCTCGGAATTTTGATGCCGAATTATATATACGAAAAAAATATATAAAACTAACTATGTATATATAAAACTAGGGTTACCACCTGAGTATTTTTCACCCGGAGACTCAGGGTTTGCCGGCAAATCTCCGGGCTCAGGGTTTAAAAGGCAAACCTCCGGGCGAAATAATAATTACATAAAAAATAAAAAATGTCAAATTTCTTTCAATTCAAATAAACAGAATTCGTTTGAAAACAAAAAAAAACGAAACTCTGTGTATTAGAAAACGGCCGAGTTTAGTTTTGCAATGCGGTTTTTTGGTTATTTATGTTGGTTCATTGGATATTTTGTTTTTCCATATTACGTATAAGCTAATTGATGTTTTATGTCTATATTGAGTTAATGTTAAAAGTTTTTTTTTGTTAATTTTGAATGGTTTTGACATTTGAATTTAATTAGTTATATAAAACTGCGTATGTTAATTTTGCTATTAAATAATAAATATCAGTCAAATGTAAATAATCCCAAACAAAACAGTGACAATGAAAGAAAATGTTATTACGTCTCGTTCAATAACGAATGGTTGAAAAATCATAACTATGAGGGGCTCGTAAAAGTTGACGAGTTTACAAGAAAATGCAGATTATGCTGTATTAATTTCATTATAAAGCATGATGGAGCATAAATTAAATTAAATTTTTATCATATATATAATACACAAGCCACGAAAAAGCGTAGCCATAGGAAAGAAGAGAATACAGAAGAGAAAGAAGAGAATACAAAAAGGTATAAAAAATCATAAAAGACTAAAATAAACGAAACAAATAAACGAAATTTTTTGAATTTCTTCAAAACCCCCGATATAGAAGCCTAACTCATTTTTAGCACAAACAAAATCGTGAACTTGAAGCGCAATTTTGAAATTAAAACTCAATATAAAAAAAATTCCAAAAAATCGCCATAACGCCAACTGGAAAAATAAAACTCCATATAAAAAAAATTCAAAAGGATTTAAAGACACCAGTTTTCTGCATATGGCAATATTCATTGTTTATTGCAAATAGCTTGAATCAGTAGGGCTATGATTTAGGAGGTTTTGATTTCTTCCAAATTTTATCCACAGTCCACGTAATTTATCTCACTACTAACATTATTGGCTTATTTAGAAAAGGTCACGCCAAGGTTTTTGTTCAAGAAATATGTAAGTGAAAGTGAGCATTTTTTACAGAGAAAACAATAAATAATATTTGCTTTGTTTTAAATAAAATGTGTATATTTATTGTATATTCAGAACTATGATATGTAGTGTTATGGACCATACTTTAACTATGTACTAATATTATAATCAAATAATTTAATATGGCTTATGTGGGGGATAGGAGTTTGGATGAGTAAATAAAACCGCTATGTAATTTGTATTTAGTCTCATAGAACAATTTTATTGATGTTTTGAAATCAAAATTTTATTACAAAATTATATAAACATGTGGCTAATGATTTAACAGATTTTTGTAAAGTGCCAAACACAAAAAGTAATTAATAATAGTTAAAATTATCTTTTCAAGCTAAATAAAAACATGGCGCGGGATTTTTACAGCCTTTTGGTTGTTTTTGCGACGATTTGACTAATTTTTGTTAAGTAAAACTAATAGATAATCAAAAATACTACACACTATAGTATCTTTTAATAAACGAAAAGCAGTTTACGCGTTTATTTTTAATAATCTTTCTGTATGAATCACTTATTGCTTATACTATTATAATAGAGTTGAGAGTTTATGTTTCATTTATGAACGGCATTAAAAATAAAATATTTTGTTCAAAAGGTGCAAAACAACCGTAGAATATTATAGTTTATTATTTATGAAATTAAAATTATTTTTTTAATAAAAATAAAACTATATTAAGTTTAAAGTTGTATTAAAATAAAAATATATTATTTATTTGAAATGGCAACAGATTTGAGATACATTTTAATACAAATGGATCAAATGGTTATCATTTTCGGCTGCACATTGGGTAATCATTTTTTATTTAAAATACAATTAGTTTCAGTTAATTTCTTTAAAGAAAAACATAAGCGCACTTTTAGCGATATTAGGCCATCGTATTTTGTCAATGTATAAATCAACGATATGAATCCATCCAACTTTTCTTTGTAGATTTGTAATTTTGTCATTAGCCCTATAATGCTTATCCCCAAATCCAAAGATAAACAATAACAATTACCATACGGATAAATCTCCGAATAAATTTTAAATTTTTCGAAAATTGAAAACTGAAATCAACTGTGTGGTTATTTCGTAGCGTTATCTCACTAGGTTAGGTGAGATAAAAAGTGAGATAAAATATTTGTCTTTAATCGATTATATTAGATAAAAGAAATCATTTAAACATAATTTTTTTATCTCACTAATTATCTCACCTAGTGAGATAACGCTACAAAATAACCACCCTGATTTTGCTTGTTTTGGTTGGTTGTCTTCCAATTTTTCTTAAAAAATACATTTTTGTATATAATATATATTTTGATTCGCCTAAATGACTTCTAAAATAACTATTAACGTCATATATAGAGTACAGAATTATAATTCACGAAATCAAAAGGTTAAATAAAAATGAGTATATAATAAAAATTTTGAGTGTGGTTTACAAATACAATGAAATAGATTTGAAATTTGAAATAATCTGTAAAAATTTGAATATAATCATCTTCATATGATGAATAAGCAATTATGTATATGAAAACAATATATGTGTGGTGTGTGTGTGTGCGTGTGTGTGGTTTTGGTGTACACATGAATTGTGTAACTTATATATAAAAAAGTGCTTCCTTCGTTCACATGAATTTGTGTAACTTATTTATAAAAATATTTAAAATTTTTCTTATGTAAAGGCAGCGCTGCAGGTAAAAAGGAGGCTTGTGACGAAACAAGTGTCGAAGATTTTTAAACCACAAACTTTTGTTTGTTTTTATTAAAGTATTTTATCTTTTTATCCTAAAATCTAAACAAATAAAATCAAAATAATTTTTTAACAACACGTTAGGAATAACAAACGAAGCAAAGTTTCCATACACAAATCTGACAAAACTAGAAATTTTCGACGTTATTAAATTAATATCATATCATGGTCAATCATTATTTACAAATGGTTAATTAATTGTTAATTAGTTGCTACTTTATAGAAGCAAATGAACATGGTTGTTAAATCGACGGGTCAAGAATATGAAGGATCATTACATAAATTTCTTGTAAATGAAGATTAATTTAACATTTAACATTTTTTTATAACTTTCGTGTGTTACACTAGGTTTTTGTGAATAAAATTTTGTACTTTATATATTATAAGTTCCTTTTCTAAGTCAAATAAGCGTGGTCGTTAATTTGACTGGTCAAGAATTTGAAGATCGTGAGATCGATGCGCCCGGCGGCCCCACTGGGTATGGTGAAATACATTTTTATTTTATTTTTATAACTTTCGAGGGTTACACATAGGCTTTTATTAATTATTAATATAATAGATACTTTGTTTGTTATAAATGTATAACACTCATATATAATTTCATTCATAATTTTGTGTTTTTTAAATTTAATTCAATGTACATTTGATTTGTTTTTGTTAGATCCCCAAAATTACTACTATACTTACTACATATTATTATATATATCATATCAGTGCTATCAGTGTTCTATTATTTTAAAGTACGGAACTCTTAAAATAATAATAAAAATTTCTCAAATTCTTTTCTTTATATCTCCAAGAATAAAAACACAAAATTTTAAAGCCTACTAAATTATTTTTTAATCTCATCACTTCAAAATAACTACCAACGTTCTAAAATAAAATGAAATAAAAATTAAAATTTATCATCGATATAACATTTGTTGGGTTCTCTTAGATAACAAATTAACATAATAGACCAAACACACGTTTTCACAACTTCGTTTTCTTAACACATCAATAATAGGTCTTTTTACTGAAAGCATATTCTTAATATATTCATTTTTCTAATATCTTTATAATTACCAACTTCCATTTAATATATTAATAAAACATTTGATGGGTTTCCACAGAAACATAACAAATAAAAAATATTTGTTCGAAAACAACTACACGTTTGCAAACTAATCTGGGTTCGTGTTTAAGTTTTTTAACTGTTGTTAAATATTACCAATATCGAGGGATAATAAATTTCAATTCGCATAATTTTGTGTTTTGCAATTCTGTACATTTGGTTTGCTTTTGAAAATTCGCCAAAATGATACTAAATTACTACATATTCCAATGTTACAATGGGTGTGTTTTTTTTCTATATCGGAGAGATCGGAGTGATAAAATAAAATCTGTATCAGATATATCGTATAATTTTTTCCTCCGATAATTAACTGTCAGATATAAAATATATTCTATGAGTTTTTTCCGCCAAAAAACATTAGAAAAAACTTTATTAAATAAATTTATTTAAATTTGTTTTTAATCGAAACTTTACCCACAATTTTTTAAATTTATACTTTAAACGATGATTTCCAGTCGGTAAAAAAAAAATATCTGTAATATCTGTAAAAGTTTTCAGAGAGAAAATTATATGATCTGAGATATATCCGAGAATGAAAAAAAACACGGAACAAATATATCAGATATATCCATAATGCAAAAAAACACAGATAATTTTTTTGACGTTTAAAATATCTCTCCGATCTTCTCCGATATAGAAAAAAAAACACACTCCATGTTACCATGTTATATTATGTTCACTTCAATAAATATGAAATTAATTCACCACACACACTTTGAATAATAAATAACTATTTAGTTTTATACAATTTTATTTAAATTAAATTAAATACATTAATTAAAGACGTTTCAGTGAACAATGAATTCATATGATGTTTTTGTATCTTCTTCTCTTCTTATTATTTATTGATCAGCTGCTTGATTAAACCGTATTAATTTGATTGTTGTTTTATAAACCATTGGCGTTGTTTAAAGTAATACTTAGGGTTAATAACCAAATGAATTTTGTTTAAGCTTTAACTTACACAATATACAACAACCAACGTGGTATAAGAATTTGTAAAAATGTTTTAATTTTACTAAAAGTTTGGGAAAGCAAAATTTTGATTTTATAAACTTTCATAAAAAGCATGAATGCTGACTTTCTTTTTACTAATGAGAAACATATAGTTAAATAATATATACTTTTATTGATAACTGTGAATGCAGTTGTAGAAAAAATGCAAATTATTCGAAATGAAAATTTTAACCTTTAAAACCTATCCGGTGCACAGTATATATACTAGTAGTGTCTTTCAAACATGGCGCGCGAGACACTACCGCGTCTCTTGATTTAGAATTTTGAAAAAAGTTTTATTTTTGATTTTGTAAGAATTTTTGGAATATTTTAAGAATTTTGAAAATTTTAAATTTTTGATTTTATTAAAATTTTGAAAAAAGTTTTAATTTTTGATTTTATAATAATTTTTGCAATATTTTTAGAATTTTGGAAAAGATGGAGTTTTTAAGAATTTTTGGAATATTATCGGAATTTAGAAAAAGTTTAAATATTTGATTTCATTCTAGTTTTTGGAATATTTTTGGAATTTTGAAAAAGTTTGATTTTATTTAATTTAACAATATTTTTGGAATTTTGATTATAATTTCCGGCAACGTATTGATGTTTCGTGTTAGTTTTGTAATAAATTTTTAAACAGAGATAAAAAATACTTGTACTTTAACAAAGAGTTATGTTTGATATACATCGCTGCCCAAAACTAAAAACCATGTCCTCATAAAAGTTTTTGCCGAAAACTTTATCAAAATCCATAACCCAGACCGAAGTCTTGATATCTCAGAGCTATGAGATTTCAGCCCCTCCATATTTTTACTTTTAAATCGCAACATCAATTTTAAGTGATATGTAATTTAAATAAATATCCATAATAACTATCGTACTAGATCTCTGAAGCTCAAATACTGACATTAACAACAGATTGAAATTTACAGAAAAAGTTACGGTGCATGCACAATGTATGAGTATTTTGCTCATGAGATTTGAGCAACTTTTTATTATTATTTTTTAATAGAACTACAATGCTTCAAAATTTAGGTAGCTTAATTCTCTGTTAATCATGAGGAAAAATTTAAAAAATTTTAACTTTTTCATTGAGGAAAAAGTATTTCAAAAATAAATTTTTTTTTCTCAAATAAATTTCCATACAAACTTGGCTCTCATGAGTAATAGTAGATTCTTATATGAGCTTAGAATGAAGGCAATTCTTCACGAGGATGAATCATTCGAGTGAATAATTGCCATCATCCTAAGCGAATACAAGATGCTATTTTATTCACGACTGCAAAATATTTCGTTAATTTCCAGTTTTCAAAAGCAAAAGCAAAAGTTTGTATCGCCATATTGAAGTAAATGCATCAAAGATAGCAAGAAAAACAAAACAAGTTTGTTGTTTATTTTATATTTTATATATGTATTGTTCTTGTTTTAACCTGTTTACATTACTATACCAACAAATGAAGTTTTTAATTTGTTAGGGGAATATATAAAAAACTAAAGAACTGCTAAAGAATTTAATCAAATTCACTAGTTGTGGAATGAATACAATTACAATGGAAGACGTACGCATGGAAAGCATATATTCTTTAGTAGTCGTGAATAAAAGTATTTTCATTGTGCATGCATGCTCATTCTACAAAATTTTCACAAGTATTTTATAAAACAAAAACAGTTTTCGTAAATAAACGAAAATTCCACAAATGTTTGCTTCTTTTATATTTTTTTTCCATAATATGAAAAGTGGAAAAGCGATACAAAATATGGGTGAAGATATGAAATAAATTATTTGCATGAAGAAAAAAAATGTCAAGTCATGACTGGTTGTGATGGGACTTAAAGGGGACCTTTTGATTCCATTTTCCGTTATGTAAGTACATATACAAAAATAAATTTGCCTTATTTGTTGTGAATGAAATTTCACTTAAAAGCATATCACTATTTCTACTAAGAACTTAAACTTCGACATTTCATTTTCAACTACTAAATAAAATATGAATATATTCAATTTAAACTTGTACATCACTTAAAATAATAAGGAAATACTTTGTATGGTATAAGCTGAAATGCTTTTAGGTATATTTTTTTGACTTATCGATGCGGCAATGAATTACGGTATGTCATATGTCAAAACAATGAATGTATAAAATTACTTTTAAAAAAATTAAACATATTAAATAGATTAATGTGTTTTCTCTTAAATTAAAAGGAAATAAAAAATATTAAATTCAAGATTTTGTGTTATGCGATAAGTTCGAAAGAAAGTACGTTTGTTAACGAAAATAGTTTATTACAATACAAGAGATGCAATTGCTGATTATTTGAGATTAAACATTTATTCGTTATCATCAAGTGCGGCTAGATCATAAGCCAAAACCGTGTTCATTTTGCTAGGAAATGCTTTTCTATGATGGGAATATAAGGGTGCGTCAAAAAAACACAGCTTCCTCCAACATGCATTTAAAAATTATTTCAATCCATCGCAATTACCTAATTTATAATTCCTATATTCGTCCTTGTATGGTGTATTTTTGTTGACCTTTTTCTATACTGGCTCTTTTGGACTTTGTTGAAAAGCTTGCTATACGTATTGTGGTTGCTCGAAATTTAATATTAAAATATGGAGTTGATGAAATCTCATAGCTCTGAGATATCAAGACTTCGGTCTGGGTAAAGGATTTTGATATAGTTTTTGGCAAAAAATTTCACAAGGACATGGTTTTTAGTTTTGGGCAGCGATGTATATCAAACATAACTCTTTGTTAAAGTACAAGTATTTTTTATATCTGTTTAAAAATTTATTACAAAACTAACACGAAACATCAATACGTTGCCGGAAAATTATAATCAAAATTCCAAAAATATTGTTAAATTAAATAAAATCAAACTTTTTCAAAATTCTAAAAATATTCTAAATATTAGAATCAAATCAAATATTTAAACTTTTTCTAAATTCCGATAATATGCCAAAAATTCTTAAAAATTCAAACTTTTCCAAAATTCTAAAAATATTGCAAAAATTCTTAAAAAACCAAAAAATGAAACTTTTTTCAAAATTCTAAATATATATATATATATATATATATATATATATATATATATATATATATATATATATATATATATATATATATATATAAATATATATATATATATATATATATATATATATATATATATAAATATATATATATATATATATATATATATATATATATATATATATATATATATATATATATATATATATATATATATATATATATATATATATATATATATATATATGTATATATGTATATATATATATATATATATATA
Organism: Diogma glabrata; assembly: GCA_963693315.1. Taxonomy (NCBI): domain Eukaryota; kingdom Metazoa; phylum Arthropoda; class Insecta; order Diptera; family Cylindrotomidae; genus Diogma; species Diogma glabrata. The sequence goes on from CAVNZG010001139.1 coordinate 295,953, forward strand.
TATATATATATATATATATATATTTTTTTTTTTTCTCCTTTATCTCCATTTAGGAGCATAGGGCGTCTACTAGGCTGGACCATCTGACTCTGTTCGGGGCAATCGCTTTCAGTTCACCCCATGTCTTGCCGATTTGTTTTGCTTCAGCTAGCACCGTTTTCCTCCACCTCATGGGTGGTCTTCCAACTCTCCTTTTACCTTGTGGATTCCACTCTAGGGACATCCTTGTTATATCTTTAGCTGGTTTCCTCAGTGTGTGTCCTATCCATCTCCATTTCCTTTGTTTTATCTCGGACTCAATGTCTAACTGCTCTGTCTGTCGTAGAAGATCCTGGTTACTGATGGTGTTCGGCCAGAAGCATTTGATCAGTCTTCTCAGGCATGTGTTCACAAACACCTGTAGTTGATTTGTGATCTTCTTTGTGTGTTTCCACGTTTCACACCCATATAGCAGTACTGACTTGACACATGCATTGAACATTCGTAGCTTTGTCTTTCTTGACAGGACGGATGCATTCCAGATCTTGTGAAGCATATTGAACGTATTTCTAGCTTTGTTAATACGCTGACTGATATCTTCTTCAGTCCCGCCTGGTTTTGCTACAGTACAACCAAGGTACACAAATTTGTCGACTTCATCCACTTGTGTATTGTTGATAGTAATTGGTGTTATCGTTTTGGTGTTCAATCTCATAGACTTTGTTTTCCTGATATTAATGTTGAGACCGACTTCATGTGCAAGGGCTGATAGCTTCTGTATTTTCTGTTGCATTTCCGTATGTGTGTGTGTAAGTAGACAGATGTCATCTGCGTAGTCTAGATCATTGAGCCGGCTTGTTGTGTTCCATTGGATTCCATTTGGACTTGCATCATCGAGCTTTCTCATGATACTATCTAGTACTATCAGGAATAGTAGCGGGGATAGTACGCAGCCTTGTCTCACTCCTCGGTGGTTGTAGTATTTATCACTTTGCTGTCCTTTGTATTGTATTCTGTTTCCAGCATCCCGATACATTTCTTTGATTAGATCAACTATTTCTTTCGGGACGCCCATTTCACAAAGTGTCTTCCATATCGCGCTTCTGTTAATTGAGTCGAAGGCGCGTTCGAAGTCCACGAAGAGGAGATACAATGGTGAATTCCATTCGTTTGATTGCTCTATGATGATACGGATTGTGTTGATATGATCGGTACAGCTTCTTCCTGGTCTAAAGCCGGCTTGTTCGTTTCTTAGTTTCATGTTAATTGATGGAGATATTCTTTCGAGAATGATCATCGCTAGTATTTTCATTATTGTGTTGAGCAGAGATATACCTCTCCAATTTTTGCATTCTCTTAGATCACCTTTCTTTGGGATTGTTATGGTTAAACCTTCTTTCCATTTGGTTGGTATTTTACCTTCGTTCCATACATCAGCTAATTGTGGTGTTAGAGCTTCTGCTGTTGTGTTTACATCTGCTTTGAGTAATTCTGCTGATATATTATCTGTACCAGCAGATTTGTTATTCTTGAGTTTCTGTATGGCATCTCTAACTTCCCGTTCCGTTGGTGGATGGGTGCTGATAGTTTCGTTATAGTTGTCATCCGGAGACTGCAAGTTATCTTCATGTTGGTGGCAGTTGTCTTCGAAGTATTCTTTCCATCTATTTAGCTGCTGTTCATGTGTTGTGAGGGTTTGATCAGATTCATCCTTTATTGGTGGAGTGTTTGTATATTTGTTGGTGACCTTTCTCACGCATTTGTGTAGTGTGCGCATATTTCTATTAGCTGCTGCTGTTTCTGCAGTCTTGAGAATGCTTTCTGTATATCTTCTGCGATCATTCCTTGCCATCTTTTTAACTTGTTTTGCTGTACTTTCATATTTGCTGCGGATCTCGGTTGTGTTCTGGTGACACAATTGCAACTTGAGCTGACGACGCTCTTCAATTTTCTTCCAGGTATCATCGCTAATCCATGGTTTCCGTGATTTGTCTTGGTATCCAAGCACATCTGTAGCAGTTTTGACGTAAGCTTCTTTAACTTGTTCCCATTTTTCATCAATGCTGGTGGTTTCGTTGTTTGGTAGATTGAGCTGGAGCGATTCTTTGAAGATGTTATTTGTATTTTTGTCGCTCAATCTGTTGATGTTAAATTTCCTCTGACATGACTTGTTGTGTTTTACAGCGGCTGGTTTAATTTTGAATGTTGCAATTACCAGTTGATGGTCGCTGTGTATGTCTGTTCCTCGCTTTGCTCTGACGTCTTGTAGTGAGGATAGAAACTTCTTATTCACCAGTACGTGATCAATTTGATTCTTGGTTCTTCCATTTGGTGATGTCCAAGTGTATTTATGTATGTTCTTGTGTGGGAACTTGCTGCCTCCTATGAATAGTTGATTTGTGACACAACAATCGATGAGCCCTCTCCGAGCCTGCCCCTCAATTTTTTGTTATTTTGTGATGTGAGTGCATTTTGACGAGCGATTGTAGAAAAACTACTAAATCGATTTTCATAAATGATATGTCGTTGAATAGGTATTAAAACAAAGTTTTTAAAAATGTACACTGTTAATTTTTTGAAATAATTTTTAACGGTGTAACATAAGAAAAAAACGGTGTAATTGAAAAAAAGATGGCATAGCCTCTTTTTTTTTTTTTTTTTTTAACAAAATTGAAGCTTATTTTATATCTAACAACTTATGAAAGTTTGGGACTAGCGATATTTTTTGTTTTAAAGATAAAATTCGTTGTGCATATGACTGTCGGGAATCAGTTTTTTTTGTTCTGAAGGAAAATTATAAAAATGGCGTTATAAACTAAGAGTTTTTTTTTTATGTTAAATATCAAATATTTTATTATTAAATGAACTTTTTAAAAAGCAATTTCAGTCAAGTTCAGCAAAATTTTGCGACATTTTAATCGAAACACACTAATCGAAATATCTTTGGCAAACTCGGTCGTTGATCTGGCAACAATTAATAGTCATGTTTTGGTTGAGTTAAAATTGAACATATTTCAGTCACCCCAATTGGAAACTTTCAGGCTATCATTTACATTTATGACAGAGTCTCTCCGGGCGGGCTTTATTCGTTCATGCCTTTTCCCTTTTAAAGATAGGAAAACAAATGACTTGTACAGTGTACTATCATCTGAAAAATTATTTATTGGGTTGCTGGTGATTTTAATTTAAAAGTAAAAAATTAAAAATAAAGTGGTGACAAAACTAAACCTTGTGGTACATCAGCGTTAGTTAATTTAGACGCAGAAGAAAAGCCATCAATGGATACCGAAATGTATTGGTCGGTGAGAAAGTTTTGAATAAACTACGCAACTGCGGGGTTAAATCCGTACGCTACGCGCTTGCTGATCAGGTTTGCAGCCCGGATTTAATCAAATGCAAATTGACGACCAAATTGTAATTAAAGTGGAAAATATTATTCAACTTTGCCTTAAACAACAGAAAATTACTGATTATTTTTCAGTAAAAAAATTGTCCATCGCAGAGTAGGCCAATATTCAGACATTCTCATCCGAAAATATTAACATACATTTGTCATATTAACATAATATTAACACATATTAACATACATTTGTCATTTATTTTAAAAGTGCCACAAGTGAATATATACAGCACCGAAGTTTTATACTCATTTCGGATATTAACGATCACAACAGTACTACAGTCCATCTTTTCATTACAAAACTTATTGAATTCATCAAAACGCATATAAATTCTAATATTACAGAAATAATTTATAACACTGACGGTGCACCTTCTCAATACAAAAATAAACATAACCTAATTAACTTATGCCACCATAAAGAAGACTTTAAGGTTGATGCTGAATGGCATTTTCATGCTACCAGCCATGGAAAGGGACCTTGTGATGGAATTGGTGGTACACTGAAGCGTGCTGCACACCGTTATAGTATGGCGAGCGAAGATAATATTATTGATACACCAAAAAAACTTTTCGAATGGGCTTTAAAATGGGAATCTACCATGAACTTTGGATACGCCGATAAAAATGAATATCAATTAACAAAAGAAAAATTACAAAATCGATATAAAAATGCGATTACTATAAGTGGAACTCAAAAATTTCATTCTTTTGTACCAGTAGATACTAAGACAATAAATGCAAAAATGTTTTCCAACTCAAAAGAAACTTTTGAATGTAAAATAAGTAAATAATTTTTAATAACTATATTTATTTTCACATATATAATTTGTATAATATTTTAAAAAGTTTATTCAATAATAAAATATTTGTAATTTAATGTTGAAAAACAATCTTTTACTTTATGATTCCATAATAACATAATACGAACATAATACTTCTCCAGTCAAAAGTTACGGCTTTTTTGTTTGCAGTCAAGACTGTCAAATTATTTTTTATAAGAGCGACAAGTGACTACTAAAAGTGATAAATAAACATTTCATTTTTTATGCCATCTAATACAAAGAAAATAATTGCAGAAATGCTTTCCTATTCAAAAGAAACTTCTGTTTGTAAAATAAGTAAATCATTTTTAACAATTGTATTTATTTTATTTATTGTACTACATATATAATTTTTATAATATTTTAAAAAGTTCATCTAATAATAAAATATTTGATATTTAACATAAAAAAAAAATCTCTTAGTTTATAACGCCATTTTTATAATTTTCCTTCAGAACAAAAAAAACTGATTCCCGACAGTCATATGCACAACGAATTTTATCTTTAAAACAAAAAATATCGCTAGTCCCAAACTTTCACAAGTTGTTAGATATAAAATAAACTTCAATTTTGTTTAGAAAAAAAAAAAAAAAAAAAGAGGCTATGCCATCTTTTTTTCAATTACACCGTTAAAAATTATTTCAAAAAATTAACAGTGTACATTTTTAAAAACTTTGTTTTAATACCTATTCAACGACATATCATTTATGAAAATCGATTTAGTAGTTTTTCTACAATCGCTCGTCAAAATGCACTCACATCACAAAATAACAAAAAATTGAGGGGCACCCTGTGAAGACCCCTGGTCGAAAAAAAAAATTCTAAGAGAGCTTATATTTTTTATTTATGAAAGACAATCTATAAACAAAAAATAATCAAAATTAAAAGGGGTCAAGTCAAAACGTTGTTGAATCTTCGTGAAATTGCTCATATATATATATATATATATATATATATATATATATATATATATATATATATATATATATATATATATATATATATATATATATATATATATATATATATATATATATATATATATATATATATATATATATATATATATATATATATATATATATATATATATATATATATATATATAAAATTCAAAAATTCTATTTATTTCAAAATTCTAAAAATATTGCAAAAATTATAACAAAATCAAAAATTGAAACCTTTTTCAAAATTCCAAAAATCAGAATGAATTCAAATATTTAAAATTTTTCTAAATTCCAATAATAATCCAAAAATTCTTAAAAATTCAAACTTTTTCCAAAATTCTAAAGATATTTCGAAAATTATTACAAAATCAAAAATTGAAAATTTTTTCAAAATTCCAGAAATTATAATAAAATCAAAAATTAAAAATTTTTCAAAATTCTAAAAATATTCCAAAAATTCTTACGAAATCAAAAACTAAAACTTTTTCCGAAATTCTAAAAATATTGCAAAAATTATTACAAAATCAAAAATACAAACTTTTTCAAAATTCCAAAAATTTTTAAAAATCTATAACAAATTCAAAAACTTCCATGTTCAATTACATTTACGTCATAAAAACAGCTACATTTTTTTTCCAAAAAATTAGCTAAAAAATGAATGAAATCATTTTTTGACACACTTGACAGCATTTTTTTGACAAACTTATAATGCCATAATTCTCTATAATAATAATAATAAATTTTCATTTCGAGCAAACAATTTTATTTTTTCCAAAAAATTGGGAAAAAAATAAATAAAAATCTCTCTTATGACACACTTGACAAAATTTTTTTGACAAACTTATATTCTCAATAATAATAATAAAATTTCAATTCAAACAAACAATTTTATTTTTTTCCAAAAAGTTGGGTAAAAAAAAACATAAAAATCTTTCTTTTGACACACTTGACAACATTTTTTTGACAAACTTATAATGCCATAATTCTCAATAATAATAATAAAATTTCATTTCCAACAAACAATTAATTTTATTTACTTTCCAAAAAATTAGGTAAAAAAATAAATTATAATCTTTCTTTTGACACACTTGACAACATTTTTTTGACAAACTTATAATGCAATAATCTAGATTTTGGTCTCACATACCAATCCCGACCATCAAGATTTCTCCAAATTCAATGTTCCTACTCGTAATCACTTAAAATGAACGTTTTTTAAGCCAAAAATATGAAAATTTGCTATTTTTGACACACATAATGATTTTTTTGGCACACTTCCGGTACAGTTATCGAACACAGCGTCCTTTCGGACCTGTTCCTTGTGAATACCTATTTTTAGAAAAAAAATTTTTGAAATCCCTCCAGCCGTTTTCCCTGCAGCGTAGGTAATGTCGGACGGCCGGCCTACACACAAACATACATTTTTTTTTTTTGCTTTTTTAGAATCAGTAGGTCCTAAAACGTCGAGAAATGCCAAAAAAGTGGGGGTAAGAATTTGTCTTTGAGCTCATGAATGTAATACTTAGGTCTTTCAGACCGAAGTAATTGAGATTCTCTATAACACCATGTTGTCGATTTCTTTGTTTTTTATAAATATCGTCACAAGCAGTATTCGGATTAAAACAGCTCCGTCTTGGCTCAACTATATTTCTTTTCCTGTTTTACTGTGGAAGAAAAACGCTAGAACACATTTTTGAGTTGTGAAAACTTGACCATTTTTGATTTTCCTGAAATTTTGCATATAAATAGCATGGACAATATAAAAATACAAATTATTTTCGAATTTTTTTCTCCATAGTTTGTTTGAGCATAGAGGGCACCCCAACATACATGAAAAAAATAAGGCAGTTTGAGGAGTGCTGACAGAAGTGAAAACTTAAACCTGTGAAATATCTGCGTTTTTATAGTCTAAAAACAACAAAATCTTTACTTACCTTACCACACTTTCACACTGTTATAACTGAGCATCAAATTCAATAAAAAAGAAAAAACAAAATATGAATCAAAAGAACGAGAGTAAAATTATTTATAATAAATTATCATTAATTTGGTGTATTAATATATTATTATTAAAGGGCTTAGGTTATTCGTACTATCAATTGCGTTTTCTTTATTAAAAAGTATAAGGAAAAACACACAAATCATATATAACAAACACAATTTTTTTTATTTTACTTAAAAATACAACAAAATCTTCACTTAAACCGAAAAAAAAATGTGTGAGCCACATTCACATAAGCTCACGTTTGAAGTGAAAATTCTTTAGTTGTAGATGTGGTTTGGACAAATATATTGTAACGACTCTTCGTTGGTTCTTTTCGATTATTGAGCAAATACGACAGTAGAAAGACAGATCTTTAGTTAACAAAATCTCAAACTTTATTTATCAACCAGTTACAGCAACTTCCGATTTTAATTGCAATAAATTCCAGGGTCTCCAATTTAAGCACGATAAACTTCACCGCTTTTCCACAATTTGAATCAATAATATTCGGAATCATAAAATCTGTATTTACTATTCCACTTAGTTCAAATTCTTTTACTATTAGTACCCAGGCTCAAGTACCACCGATTATTCCTTATACTTGTGAATATTTATAAACACTTTTAATTGCAAAATTAAAACTGCTCATCTGATATTTTGTTCGCTTATTTATATCGAAAAATAAATAAATCGAAACTTCTATAATCCACTAGAAATCAATATTACGTAGTCCGTACATCTTGAATAGGCCACACATATTTTCATTCATACTTGCATTTGTATTAGCGAACTCAAATTTAATTTATGCAAAATGTATTTGTTAAAGGGAGTTAACTTTTAATTCATTTTTGCCATAGAATGTAGAAAACATTTAGGCGGAACGTATTGGTTATTTATGATTAAACTAAATTAACCCATTTTGGACGAAGTTTATTACAATATAAACAATTTCACTGATATTTAGTGCTGTTTTTAATAAAGGGCGGTAAATTTCAAGAAATAACAATTAATTATTTAAAGTTTTTGAAATAAAAATCACCTGATCACAACTGTCGCGTTTTTTAGAATGTTTTTTTTGGGAAAAAGGTCTATAAATTTTGTTAACAGT